>JAAAKM020004396.1:0-11741 GCA_010016025.2 Alatinidae sp. Z8VKAUB7J3 | reverse complement strand
AATTCTTATTATAAAGATAAGTGCCCAGCATAAGGCGCGTAGGTGAATTATTATGTGTATGTGAATTATAATCATTATGAATTATTATCATTATGTTTCACCTACGCGCCTTATGCTGGGCACTTATCTTCATAATAAAAATGCCTGTTTGTTTAGATCGCATTTTTTAGGTCTTTACAATGAACTGGTTCAGACTATTGTTACGAAAATGTTGTTACCAACGTCTTAACTTAAACAATAGAGGTGTTATTCGAGATCAAAAGGCTCTGGAGATAACTTTTGCGTCTCAATATATCACTTATTTCCCTTAAAAACATCTACTTCGATTTACTAAAGAAACTGATTAGCAAGCATCAAGCTAGTCGTATCGTGAAAAATCTTCTTACTAAAGAAAGATTCCTGTTA
The DNA here is from genome assembly GCA_010016025.2 of Alatinidae sp. Z8VKAUB7J3. Lineage (NCBI taxonomy): Eukaryota > Metazoa > Cnidaria > Cubozoa > Carybdeida > Alatinidae > Alatinidae sp. Z8VKAUB7J3. Next base: position 11,336 of record JAAAKM020004396.1, on the reverse strand, counting down.
TTACTAATAAATAATGATTACCCTAGCTATACTAAGCTTTCTTTAAGTACCTTTGCAATTGTATTATCACAGTTAATTGACTTATCATGTTTGTTGGCCTGCCCGTCTACAATATCGTCTCGTGTTAGTAAAATGCGAGAAAACCCTCGCACAAGCATGTGTTTATGTGTAAGCAATTATCGGCTGCTACAGTAACCAAATTGTATAATGTCATCTGATTTGTCCCAAACGGTTCGAGGGCATACCTCTACAAGCGGTTGAATTTGATTCTCCAGTGCCACGAGTCGAAAATCCCGCATTGCATTTTGTGCAGTTAAATTGACCGTCTTTTTCTTGGTATGTTCCTTTAGGACATGTTTGGCATTCTTTAGTTGCATTGTCGTAAAAAGTTCCAACTGGACATTTCACTGAAAAGGGGAAAATTAAGACGATGAAAATTATTCTTTGGAAACAGTTAACACCAGAACGCAGACGTAAAGAATGTAATTATTTCATCTATATTAACGATCAGTTGAAGGCTTGCCATGTAACTATTTCTCGTTAAAGCATCCATGTTCATTCTTACAATCGAGGACTTTGATTTATTCACAGTGCCCTTCTACTAAATTCAATTCAATTGGGCAAGTAAAAGACGTTGGCTTCCACGCCTTTTACGAATATCTCATAAGAAATCCCAAAGGCACAACTTTTTCTGCTATACACCCCATGCCGCACCACCCACAGCAAAACGCACCACCCCGTCCCACCCTCAACGTAAGGCACTACATATTTTATCTGTTATCTTGTAGTTGAAGACCAATATGTTACGTATCAGATGGCCTACATACTTGAACTTATGCCTCGACAGAAAAAACAGTCATAACAATGAATTAAAAACTAGCAAACTTCATACAAACCCTTAAATAAAGGCCTTTGCCCTTTATACTCCGTTTTTAACATTATGTTAAGGTGTTTCATACAGGCCTTACTATATACTTGTCACACGTTTTTTCAACACATTTAAAGGTAGCGCGATTATTGGGCTACAATATGAATGAGACATCAACATTTGGTAACTATGCCCAGTAAAATTAGACGTCTAAAAGTCTTCTTACTCGTGATTACTTTTCCCTGAATTTTAGAGACATTTGAGGACTTTCATTTATGTAAATTGAGACCCAACCTCAATCCCAATGGCCGAGTTGAAAACAGCACTTTCCGAATTGTGCTGCTCCGAGAAGGGCGGCGGGAACCTAGTAAATTTTCCCCAAAATGCTTTTGAAAATTTTCCTTTTTGGAAATTGAATATGATATACGATGAAATAATTCTCGAGCCTCTAGCAGTGAAATTAGTAGTGAAAAAAGATCAAGTTTTCTTTATTTTGAAGCAATAGGCCTACGACTGTTCTGAGTAAAAAAGATCGATCAATGCAAGGTGAAACGAGGTTGCAGTTACATATTTTTAACGGCAATTGCGGGTGATGGCAAGTTTACATTTAAGTCCATTTTCAACAAACAAGCTTCACGTAACAAAATAATGCTGTATGATTACTCGTGGCTTAAAAGACAGTGTAGTAGTATTGGCAATCTTTCGATACTGCGGAAACTCATACAATCTTCATGGTGTGGCTAACGTGAGAAGGAATACGGAGACATTTTCTAAATACATTCCCTATAGAGTTCTATAAATTGTTATGTATGTACGAGAATGCAGGCGCAATCAACTGCAACACTACTCCTTTATCTGAACCGTATATATCTAAACCTATAGTCTCAGACATGATAGGAAACTTTTAAGGATCACAATGCTTACAAATACGTAGTGTACATTGTTTTTTGTTTGTTAACTTACGAATTCTGGATGTAATTAGAGCGAAATCAAACAAATTTAACCATTTTCTTAATATCCTTGGGCTTAAAAATAATTACCATTCACGAAAAGATTACAGGCATATACTTAAATTAGGTCTACTTAGGGACCATTCAATAATTACGTAACGCTAAAAATCGAAACGCACTGTAACGGATACCACAACCCCATCCATCACTGACACGCAATAGTCTAAAAATCACACCTAATATTTCGAAGAGGAGACCGGACCTGAAATGTTATCATCTACATTATCATAAACCTTTGCCCCTACCATAAATCAAGTATATGCAAAATGAGCTTGTCGACTTTTTTCACGGATGATCACTTGATTAAAATATCTTTCGCAGTCTCCGTTCAAACGCATTACAATAAACATAAACATAAAACGCGCTGATATTTGATGGAGTTCATTGAAAATTGAATAGGTAATATGTAAACATTCGATTTATATGTACGCAATTTAATTGATCTCTCATTGAGACATGACACATTGACAATTGACGCACTATATTGAGATATAATATTTTTCCAGAGCATTATGTAATTTGTTCCTTCTGACCCCACCCACCCATGCTGAATTAGTGTAACGGTGTGTAACAACAGCACCCACCCATATCACCGTTACCCAATTATTGAATGGCCCCTTATAATTTTGTTGCTTGTTGGGGAATTTTGTCTGGATGTTCTCATTCTTTAATTTATGTGTTACATATGAATTGAAGACCTTGACGGCATTAAAAGCAGCGCTTCATATTTTCTATATTCCTCATCCACCCCCACCCCCATGTATGAAGGTTTATAAGTTAGAAAAGACATACTATGCAGATTGTGTTTTAGTATTAACTCATACTTACTTAAGCTGTGCCTTTTTAGTTACATTTTATTATATTTCATACAATTGAATCCCTTTCATGTCCTCTTCCATTAAAAACCAAGGATTCCTACCGCCGAACTCAATCCAAGGGGTCCGCTTTTAGGTGTCCGTATTTTTCCCGCCAGTCCATATATTTAGGTCCCTCCTTAGTTCTGAACGCCATTTTTGTAGAATTTAGGCGCCTTTATCAATGCAAGAACGTTAACACAAGTTGGTTCCAACAAAGTGAGCTAATGCTTCACTAATTTTACAGTTTGCTTAGGACATAACGCCCAACATATTTTTTAACCTCCCCCCCCCTTAGAAGACGTGATGCCCCTTCCCAAACTGAAGGAGATGGCGAAGGACCTTTTAGGGATCAATTACCCCCTGCCCCCTGCCGCTACGCAACTGCCGATATACACCCTTTTCACGAAATATTCATAAATTTTAAAGCAAGGTTGACTTTGCAAAGTATTTCACGGAGCATTGGCAAATCTGAGTGCGAGCTGCGAGAGCGTGACCTTCGTAACATATAATGTACCAGTATTGGAAATAAAATTAATAAATGAAGTAATATATTTAATCGACAGCATAATGAAAGATAATGAGTATGTTTCCTACAATTAAATATCACATACATTGCCTCATAAATACGCTTCTTGCAGCTTGTGGTTCGAAAACGAGCAAAAGGGTGAACTGTTGTTCTGCTGCTCAGTTTTCATGCTTATCTGCTCAGATCTGATAGTTCCGTTCATCTGGTGTGATGTGAGCTCGTGGACGGGGGATCACTGATTCCTTCGATTGATTTGTAGAGTCGGTGTTTAACACATTGTCAAATGCGTACTCTTTCAAGTAAATCGGTTGTCTAAACTTTTTGATCCCCCGTCTAAGTGCATACTATTATCCGCTGGCAGACAAAACGGAATCATCACCTTAACATGACAGCTCTCTCCCTCGTGTTTGGAATCAGAAGTTGCAAAAAGGGAGATTTAATGCACTGTGGTTGGTATTAAGCGCAACGAAGAGCTTTCTTTGAGGTGTTGATGGAATAAATGACTTGTCTTATTAGTTGTATTTCAATAGGGATACGTTTTCCATCATTAATTTGGAACAGGGTACAATCATAAAGTCGCGCTTGGTAATCGACATTGCTTCATGGCACTAGTTAACTCGGATAAGACGGACGACAATGATTTCCTTAGTGATCACGTATTTCCAGAAACCCAAGAGGGCAAAAGACTACGTGTAAAAAAATTGGAAGAGACCAGGACAAGCAATTTCAGGTAGCTTACTATGCTCTCTTGATTAATTTGCCTATTTGTTTGAGTTGCAAGACCATTTGTAAGGGATACAGATGTTGAGGGACTATTATGAACATGGGGCGCTATGCCAAACCATCATCTTGCTGTAAATTGAAAACAGATCAATCCCTGCAGCAATCTCAATGACGATCCCCCTCCCAGGAAAACCGCTTTCCATTTTGGAAAGAAAAGGTCCTTATGGAAAGGCCCCACTGCTTATCAGGGGGCTGCACTTAGAGATTGCTATGCGGAATTTGGGGGAACTGACGTTCCAAGTGCTTAAAAAGAAAGATATAGATTCTTGGATCTTCCGAGCAGAAAGTAATTGTATAGTCTCCCACAACAAAATGTTGACCGTCTCTACATAAGTGCAAAATTCATCATTCACTGAACAAATGTCAAAGTTAGGTATGACATTTTCGTGTTTGATATCTTCATATCGGCCATTTTTATGTGAAATGTTTGTTGCAAGCATCGCTGTTGTTTACATCTGTGCCAAGTCAGGCTCATTTCTGGTTATGATGATGATTAATGAAAAAGGGTATTTTACTTACTACACTTCGATCTGTCATCCTCTGATCCATTCCCTCCAACTATTCTAAATACTTCACCCAGTTTACATGCATAGCTAGTTCCTTCATCGAAAACTGACACTTTTGTAGTTTTAAGTGTATTAGACACAATTTTCTTGACCTGCAGAAGAAAAAGAGTTTGGTTTGTATGTTATGTATTGAGAAACTCGTAACAGCCTGTCAGCTTGCTTTCAGAGCATCATGTGATGTTGATTACTCAATAACTCATTAGTGATATGCTGGTCAGCTCAAATGCTGCTGAAACGGAACTGATTACAAACCTAGCTACCGTATTTCCTCTAATTATAGACCCCCTCCAATTATAGACCCCTTTTTCGCATCATGTCAAGTTATTATAGACCCCCTCTAATTAAAGACCTCCTTTTGTGGTGCCTTCATTTAATTACAGACCCCTTCTCTATCTATATAAAAACGTCAGATGTGGATTTTGTCTTCTTGGGACAGTCTCTCCATGAAAATCATTGTTGAGTCATTCTAGTTCAGTGCACTCATTTTACCTGTTGACGGCTTTCTTTACCTGTTGAGGATGACAAAATACAGTGTGTTGAGGAAAGTCAACCGTGTGAAAAAGGTGTGCAATGCCTCAAGGAGCAACTCTGAGCTTTTCCTTGGATTCCATTTGTAACCAGAGAAACAGAATGCGAAATGTGTGCTTCTGAACATTTACGTATTGACAATGATTTGGACTCATATATCAAGGTCTGTTGAAGTTCCACTGAATGTATGCAAATGGTTTTTCGTTTTGGCTGCAATTCAGTGATGAAAAGGTAGTGGTGTAAACTGTAAATGTAATGATGAAAAGTATAAATCAGTGGTTCTCAACTGGGGTCCATGTGGACCCCCAGGGAGGAATAGCAAAGTCGCAGGGAGGAATTCTATAATTAAGGGGGCATTGGGTAGGAATTTGTAGTTAGGGGGGAATTGGGAAGGGTAACTCAAGAAAGAGGAGGAAAATTGCTCCAGAAGTGAAAGATCATATTCAAATGTTCTTGCAGTAAACTCATGTTCCTGTTTGGTCTTCAAGTACTGAGTTTGTTTCCTTGTCATGGGCATTCTATCTGAAGTGAACATAATGTGAGACATCCCACTGAAGTCTACGCAGTATACTGATACTGCATTTGGCTGGTTGGGTTAAATTAAACTTCTGAAAAATGGGTCTCTGATTGGTTGTTAAGCATGTGCTGCAATAGTCTTTCACATGCACGAGTGGCCAAAATGCATGTAATGATTGTTTAGAAAACAAACAGCAAATCTAAACCGCGGTGGCTAGTTACCAAATATCATTGCGGATAGCCAAGAATGGAAAGCCACATTCTATTGGTGAAGATTTGATCAAACCAGTGTTATTTGTATTTGTCTGCACTGTGCTTTGCAAGAGTGACGATACTGCTATCAATTTGGTCCCACTCAGTAATGAAACGCTCATGGCCAACTCGTATCCAAACTTCGGAAATTGAAGTTCAGTGTACAGCTGGATGAAGTCACGTCAAAACCCTGCTACTTGCTTATGTATAATACATAGACGATGGGTAATTTAAGGAGGAGATGTTGTTTTGCAAAGTGTTAACTACAACTATAAACTACAAACTATATAAATACAACTACTGCTGTGGACATTTACAGAATATACAAACAATACATGATGGAAAGTGGCATAAAGGTGTGCAACGTAGTATCATGTGCAGCTGATGGCACACCAGCAATGATGGGTAGATGACAAGGAGTACTAAAGCTCATGAAAGATAATGATCAAAATGTAATAACAGTACATTGTGTCATTCACAGAGAAAACCTTGTGACCAATGTATCAATCAGGTGTATCAATTTATTGAAGGTAGATGCCAAAACAGAACCTCTCTTTAATGCATTCTGCTGCGAAATGGAAAAAGTCATGTCCATTTCCTGCTACACACAGAAGTACGTTGGCTTTCTAAAGGTAATTGTCTAACCAGGGTTGTTGAGTTGTATGACCGATTGCACAAGTTTTTAGCATGCAAAGATGAAATGGTTGCACTTAGGCTCGGTTCTTTTGCTTTGGCTTCACATCAGAGCATACATGAGAGCATGGGTCTCAAGGGGGGAGTGAAAATAAAGGTTGAGAAGCACTGGTATATATGAATGTATATACTTTAGGAATTTTTCTTGAAACTCTATATGCTCTTTTTTTTAAAAACTTTGTTCTGGAAATTAAAGACCCCCTCTAATTATAGACCCCCCTTTTGGTGCCCTCAATTAATTATAGAACGTGGGTCTATAATTAGAGGAAAAATGGTATTGTGATATTGATTACTTAATTGATTCTGTATTTGCTATAAATACTCCTGTACGTATATGATATGAAGTGGAGAATACCTAGAAGTGTATCTGGAAGTATATATCTTTTCTCTGTAGCATATTGTCTGATCTTTGACACACTGCATTTCATCAGACAAGTTATTCATTGGAGTTATTCGAGAACTCCCAATATAAAATTGTGATGCTATTCTTGACGAAAAAGAGTGGGGAGGGGCTGATAACCAGTAACTGTCATTGATGTCATTAATGTATGGTGCCCAACTGCCTGATATGATGAGGAGTTTACGCAGTATTAAAAACATTGTTTGTTTGAGAAAGTAATTGTAAGATGACATAATCTATTGGTATTAGAAAGCATTATCTGGGGTATTTAAGGGGAATTGACAACATTATTAAGGAGAACATTTAATGACAGAAGGAAGAAATAGTTTTGGTAACTCCCTGAGATGGTTTTCAAGCTGTTTACAATATTCCCATTGTGTGATGGCAACTTTTGAATGTTTCATGTAGGGAAAAGAAACCAATTTTACTTGAAATGCGGGTTTATTTTTTTTTAGTTTTATATTTGATGTGATTGTTACGTTGCATGTGTTTCACAGCAATGGCAATTGAAGAGTGAAGATAAGCTACAATTATGCTGGGATCAGAACTATATATACTTTAATTTACAACATTTAAGATCAGGGGTGCATCCTAGTCCACAATAGCATTCTTAACTAACGTGTTATTTAGCCAGAGTCATGGTAGGCAAAATAGGTTACTTACTGATGTAATTGTGCTATCCAGGCTCTTCTTCAACTTTTTAAGTTTATCAATTGCCACTTTCTGATCTAATGACGGATTCACCTCGTCTACTATTAAGGTGAATTTGATCTCTATGTCACCTCCAGAAGCAGTAGCAGCTCTTTTTCTGCGAGTTGAACAAATTACTTTAATATTTTCAATTTTGCAATGACTAGTTTGAACTGAACAAAACAATGAATTCATCAATATGTCTCGGTTCAAGGAATTGACAAGATCCGTTTTCATTTTTTTCTGTGTTGCAGCGTCTTTGCACTCCCCTGCTAGAATTCTGTACTTCTTGGCCAGACCTTGTGGAGGATTCCCAGCTAAACAAGAAAAATGATTTTAGGGAATTTTGATTATGAAACTGCAATGTAAACAATCCATTACCAATTTTCTATGTAAAATTTGTATATAAAATTTTAATGAAAATATGAGCATGAGCATAATTAGCATGTATATTACCACGAAAAGTTATGAGAAAATGTTTCTTAAGTACTTTTTACATTTTGGTTATTCGTTACTTACAGGGTTAAGTTACATTGCCATAGGAATGATATGATCTGCAACAAAGGAACCAACTACAGAATACTTAAGCACTGCACTGCAACTAAAGTTGAATTCTTTATACCTTGATGGCCCATCATACAAACATGTTTTTGCAGTTCAATCACAACTGTAGTTGAATTCATGATACCTTGATGGCCCATCATGCAAACATGTTTCTGCAGTTCAATCATAACTGCAGTTGAATTCTTGATACCTTGATGGCCAATCATGCAAAGATGCTGTTGCAGTTCAATTACTACTTCAGTTGTATTCATGATACCTTCATGGCCCACCATGCAAACATGTTCTTGCAGTTCAATTACTACTGCTGTTGAATTCATGATACTTTGATGGCCCATGACGCAAACATGTTTTTGCAGTTCAATCACAACTGCAGTTGAATTCTTCATACCTTGATGGCCCATCATACAAACATATTCTTGCAGTTTAATCACAACTGTAGTTGAATTCTTGATACCTTGGTGGGCAATCATGCAAACATGCTCTTGGAGTTCAGTTACTACTGTAGTTGAATTCTTGATACTTTGATGGCCTGTCACGTAAGCATCTACTTGCAGTTAAGCTACCGCTGCAGTTGAATTCTTGATACCTTGGTGGGCAATCATGCAAACATGTTCTTGCAGTTCAGTTACTACTGTAGTTGAATTCTTGATACCTTGATGGTCCATTATGCAGACATGTTCTTCAATTCAATTACAGCTGAACTTGAATTTGCGATACCTTGATGGTCCATCATGGAAGCATGTTCTTGCAGTTCAATTTACTGCTTTGGTTTATAGAAAAATTGCATGGTTGTAAAACAAGGCACTAGGAACCAGTAACACTATGTGCTTTGGTTACCAGCTTAATTGCAATACAAAGCATTGGTGCTTACTGCACTAAGGCATGTCCAGTACACATCCCTCGTCATATGGATTACAAATGAGTTTTAATGTACTCTAAATAAACATGATAAAAGGGGACACACTGTGGTTTCATATTTTCGGGTGGCTGTAAGCATTAGACATTTTTAACGCTAGAAACGTTGTAATGCTGTCTGAGGATGATAAAAGTATTCTCCAAACCAAAAGTAACTCAGAAAAATATTACCTCTCATGAGATAAGAAACCCTATCATCTATCGGTTTAATGCTATTGAATTTCCTAGAGTTCACTTTTTTGTGATCACGTCCTTCAATTTTTCTTCAAAGCACAACTTCTGAGAACTGCCGTTCGCTTTGTGAACACAAAATTGCCATCAGGCATTGAAAAGTGAGCGAAGTTTCAAATTTCTCGAACATGTTGACAGGTGAAATCAATAATGCAAGAGCAAAACAATAGGAATGTCTGTGGCATCATTGCAATTTTTCCACGTTGTGAGATAGGTGCTCACCCAAGTTGACTTCTAAGTGACTCCACGAGAAACTCAAGTTAGGTGCCTACTTAGATAGGTGTGCACCAAAATTATCTAGGGAATCACCTAAGCACTTAGGTGCCCACTTAAAGATAGTGGAAACTGAGAAACCGGGCCCTGGATCCAAATAACATAACAGGCTTCCTGGCATAATAGCTCGGACTGATAGCTTTCTTTATAGACTTAGCATGTTGGATGGATGCCCTACGTATCCACAGAAGGCGGAGGTAAACTGGGCACTTGTCTGGTCCAAGTAAAGGAGTACTGCTCTTAGATTTAAGTTTGTTGTTGATACACTTGTTAACTAAGAGTGACGGATAACCATTGTCTACAAGAATGTTATGTAACACGGTCAGTTCTTTAGTAAGATACTGAGGGGAGCAAATCCTAATCACTCTATGAGTTAAAGCGTATACAAGATTTATCTTATATAGTTAAGTGCAAAACCAGTCCCATCTAATATATAAACTACTGAAGGCGGGTTTATGATAAACTGAAGTGAAAAATTCCAGGTTGCCTTTCATGACCAGGACATCGAGGAAAGGAAGTGTACCTTCCTTTTCAAACTTGATAGTAAAATCACGAGATGAATGTAGGCTATTTAAAAAATATCTTAAAACTCTAAAATGTGCTTATTACTATTAAAAATTGCAAAATCTAATAATTTTTCTTGCAGTGTTTAACCTGTTGCAAGTCAGTCATCGTTAAGGGGATCTGTAACTTTCTTGATATTTAGGGGTAAGGCTATGGCGTTGTATCACCATGGAAGTTGTTGTTTGAAAACACTTTTTTCCACTTAGCGACTACTTACCAAATTTTAATCGCCTTTTGTATTAAGTTTTGACTGTCTCATGTGAAGCTTCAAGAGTATCATCACGAAGGGGCACTCTCTCCATCAACTATTTTTCTTGTTGTTTCAGGGAAAATTATATACACATCTACAAAGGTTACTTTGTTACGGTTGTTCATTTTTTTCAGCTGCAATTTAATAATGAGAAAGCAAGTTGATAGAAATGTAGGAGAGCGTACAAGATTGATACAATTTGTACAATATATAAACTACACAAATAGCTGAGATTTATAAGAATGTGCCATATAAACAAGAATGAAAAAAGAATGTGATAGATTGTATTCCAAGTAAGTTGAATTAACAATTTTAATGTCATACTTGCGCAGTTTGGCCAAGGCAATTGTCCTTTGGGAATTATGTTTTTAATGAAACCCATGTTTTGTTTTCTAAGATCAAATTCATTCTGTCCCCTCCATGTTCCGTCATCACCACATGCGTAATAATGATAAGCCGTAGGCCCTCCGCTGCCTGATTTCATAAACCAGTATCCTGGTTTGCAAGATGGCGAACAAATATAGAGTTCCTCGTTTGCTCCTTTCTTGATGTTACACGACAAAGCACCATGCTTTGGAGGAGGATGCAAATTACATTTCATCGCTTGATGAAGAATTTGAATAAAGAGAGAAGAAACATAGAAAGATAAGTTAAAGAACACTGGAAAGAAATCTTTTGCTACACCAATACTAAACTAACAAAATTTGTATAAAGAGAGAAGAAATGTAGAATGATAAGTGAAAAAACACTGGAAAGGATTCTTTTGCTACACCAATACTAAACTAACAAAATTTGTATAAAGAGAGAAGAAACGTATAAAGATAAGTCAAAGAACACTGGAAAGAAATCT
>JAAAKM020004395.1:0-11742 GCA_010016025.2 Alatinidae sp. Z8VKAUB7J3 | reverse complement strand
ATAACACTTTATCAAAGCCTCGTGTTACTGCATCTTTCATATCAGTAGGAAATTTATTTCGGAGTGTAAATGTACGTCTAAAATACAATTAATTACACCCATCAACGTTTCAGCATCAATTTTCGGTCTGACATCCCAGTGGGATATAGAATCAAAATTACAAAAATCGTAACTTTGGCTTAAAATGATAGAGGCACACTCACAACAACTGCAAACAACTAATACTCATTAGCAAAGATCTGAGTCTTCACGCCGAGTTAAATCTTCTTCTAATCTGCGGCTTCTGCTGTAAACCATTTTCCCCATTTTGCATGGCAACGACAGTAAGCGTAAGTTCCCAGTGGGTTAGCTACTAGCACAGTAAATTTAATTTGTGAGAAATGGCAAGAGGTGCAATCACAAATCATTGGAAAATGCCAAGAAATGGTCGCACTTAAGAATTTCGTAATCTGTACGTTAGGAGATCTTCAGCTGCAATGTAGATTCTATAATTAATTTCTAGCGTACTGGTGTTCATCGTCTCATTAATTTTAACTTAGCTGTGAACGCATTTTATTGATAGCATAGCGGCAATAAGGCACATAAGAACGAAATGCCGGTCAACCAAAATGTGGTTACTTTCATCTTTCTTGTTCATTGACAATCAAAACGTAAGCAGATTTACACATCGCTACTTATTTGGGTAGCAAGCGTACATAAAATTCCTTAAGCCAGCGTAGAATTCAATTTGCATTGGAAGAGCTCTTACGGAGGGACATATCAATAACTTTTTTAAAAAACTTTTCATGGGCCTTAACTTACATTCTTTATGATCTCACACAGGCAGGATATGAAGCACAAAGCAAGACAAATCATATCGTAAGCTGAAGAGGAGCTACTCAAAATATTTGGGGTTTCCCCGGCCCAGATATGTGACTAAACAATTCCCTCACTTGATAAAGCTGCCGCCCAGAGATAATCACAGTCAATACAAAGAATATACCTTGAGAGTGGGTTAAATGCATGACTGACGCTCTCGATGATTCATAATTCTTGTGTTAAACATGATTAAAAGGATGGAAGTAACGAGTGCAATACAAACAAACTACTGAGCTACATTAAGGTATTTCGGGATTTAATGATCATGTATGAGGAATAAAGTGTTAAAAGAAGTTACCATATGCGTACATAATTGTAGTTTCTTGCAGTTTTGAAGGGGTACCTTCAAACGTCTCCTCAACTTTAGGTCCCATTTTTACTAACACCCTGGTTTCCCGGCATTCTGATAACAGTGGATTAGGCAGAAAGTTACCACAGCAAACGATGTATGGTAGTAGCACTTTAGGGCAGAATAATTCTATACTTAAACAGTACAAATAAACTTAAGTACTTCAAGAAAATTATACGAACATGATTTGACCTTTGCGCTTTTCACTTAACATGTACACCTGCTCTTCCATTGTTTTCAGGCTGTTTTTCAGCATTAGCACTAGCAGGCACCTTGATTGTACACTTAAACAGTAAAAATAAACTTAAGTATTTTACCAGAATACTACCCACATGACTTGACCTTTGTGCTTCTCACTTACATTTACATCCGCTCTTCCATTGTTTGTTCAGACTAATTGCGCTCTTTCATGACTCTATAATTGATTCCTGCTGTTTGTAGATTGCCAGTTATTTTCAATTATATGCTTATCAACTGTTAAACAAGCAATACAAAGTTTTGAAGTGAACGAGTGGGTGGATATTTGAGTAGTCATAATAACTCTGTGCCCTCAGCCAACCTCCCTGCTTGCTTACGTAACCTTCTAAACCACAGGCTTTATTCGAAAGTCCTTTCCAAAGTTGCATTCTATAATTACTGCCAGACAGAAGTTGACAGGTGTTAACGGAGTTAAAGGTCCTTGCCAAGGGCCAGCCATCTCCCGAGTCTCCCCTCTTTCATCTTGGTGGCACAATCCCCTCCTTTCTTCCATTACAAGCTTATAAAATAATGATGAACAAACAAATTCATTCGACGAAGCCAAATCATCAAATAAAATAAATCTTGAAAATCCAAAATTTCTTGGAGGGAGTCTTGGAGGCATGACAAGAACAGTAGTTTTGTTCTCTTGCGTTCAATAGCTTTACTTTAATTTGTTGTGGAGTTAATATAAATATAAAAAATGTCATTGATCTTGTAACGTTACAATGACCAACAGACCATACTGAAAAGCTTCTTGAGGTAAAACAAATTTATCTGACAATTGACATATTTCAAAAGTACCTCCGTGAGAAAATTTTTAATGTATTATATGTTTCTAACAAAATTGAATCACCAGTCAAAAAGAGGACATTGCAAAAATATCATTTATCATACCTTTTCCCCGGTTTAAATCAAATGTCGTATACTCACAGGAATAATAAGTTCATAACAAATTGAAGTGGGCAAACAGGGATAACTGATTTAAAATAGATCACAACACTTACAGGTCAGCAACACAACGAGTAGGAGATGAGAATTTCACTGCCTTAAATCATTTTATGATGAAATATTTTGCACAGTCTCTACAAATTTTAAGTCAAAGTTAGCCTTCATAGATATTTATCAAAAATTCTAGAGCAAAATTTGTGCTCTACGATCCCTCTGGGCAGCTTATAATATGTTCGAATTTGAAACTCCGAGCTTTGATTAGTGTATTCGCTCCTAAAACTGATTTGCTCCTGAAATTGAATTGTTTGTGGAGTAATAAGGAGCGTTGGAAAAAGGCGAAAGAACAACTTAGGAGTGAGACGTTTTACCCATTACGCAAAGGTGTGTCATAACAGAATAAACTATTTGAAAAATTCATTTTATAGTGGTGCATATCGGATTTGAAGGAAGCCAAAAACGGAAAAAATTTAATCAAATATGATGTAAAGGGGGTACAACAGTATTCTGGGAGCAACATGTACCCGATAGGAAATTTCTATAAAGAGTTGTATGAGACAGAACAGTTAGAGGGGCCAAAAACAATTTCTAGAACGTTAAGTATATAAAAAGAATAGTGGCCTTAAAATCAAATGGAACACAGAAAAAACCTGTAAAATTGCGACGAGAAAAGCATATAGACCAGTATATGTTATGCCTCTTGAAATGACCGAGGAAGGTAGGAGGAGATGTAGGAAATGTAGCAACATGACAGAACATGCAAAACTGCGTAATTGTCACCTTTAACATACGACGTGATATTGACACAAAGTTTTTAGCTTGTTTCTTGACAAATGATGCGGCATTGAACTCCAATAATCCTACTTTGAAAAACGCTTTGGCTTGATTTACTCATCATCATCATTATCATCATCTGTTACATGATATGAGGCATACCATTTGGACTTGAGCAAAGTTTTGCTATCATACGTGCGTTCCTAGTGTCTCTTAAAAATCATTCAATCTCTGACGAGACAAATCCCAAGATGTTTCTGTCTGTGAAACGCTTCCCAGAAACATTCTCCACGACATTCTGCAATAACTTTTTAGTAAAGCATTTTGTCTATGAATATTTGAGACGAGGTATTCCACCAGATTGACACACACACCAACAGATCATTTCTTCTAAAATAATTAAAAACTCCAAAAAGTCTTGAAACGTTCTCTACATTCTATTTGCTATTCGCTACACTCTTTATCTTGATATCCTAGTGTGTACAACCAATTATCGATGTTGGCAGGTTCCACAGTCCTTTGTGATTAAGTGTTTTCTTATATTAAAAGGTCTCTTCTAATGTTAGTTTAACAAGAGTCATGCTGTTGTAAACTGAACCAAAGATGCTTCCTTTATATCTGACGTCACAAGCAGTACCACAAGTATAATACTGAATTATGTTAACTGTCCATCGAGAACCGTTCGCAAAACAGAGGTATTGAATGAATGGTAGCCATTCCGCTTAGCATATTTCAAAGACACTTGCATGTGAAATATTTGTGATATGGATTCAGGGGCGTTAAAGCACTCTGTGAGGAAAACCGTATACTAGGATTATAATTGACCAACCCTTTCTTTGCTGATTTTATTGCACGGTTTCCACAATCACAAGGTTGATTGATTACATCTTTATTACATAACAATTAAAAATCAAAACTTCCGTGTTCTGGCAAATGATTCACTAATATTCTATAAAGGTTCTGTTATGTAAAATAGCAATAAACTTTAAAATTGCTTTAAAAGCACAGACAGTCAAGTTTTCATTCCTCTATTATTCTTCGTATACTTTAGACAGGCTATGCTACGCATAGTTAGCTTCCCTATGCAAGGTACAATTTACCAATTTTCTGAACTTTCATTAATGCATCAGCCTTTTTTATCATTCTCCCTTTTTACGGCTGGGCTATTTTCAAGAATTTATTAAACCTGCATAAAAGGAGGAGTAAAAAGGTCACGGCATGTAGAAGGATAGACAAAAAGTGTTTATTAATGCACAGCGAGAGAAATTTTGAGAGAAACTCCTTTTAAGGCACTGCTAATACTTTCATGGCGTATTCCTAAACACGTTATTTAATTCTATTCTTTACCTCTTTCCAAGAGTCCTTAACATCAGTATTACAGTGTAACCTATGAAAAATTATTAACCCCACCACAGGGAATCCCTTATTAACCCCATAACACGTCATCCCTTATTAACCTTGTTGTTTATTTAAATCTAAACAACATTTAAACAACAGAACTGAATTGTAAGTGACTTTCTTTTATAACCACTGTCCATATCTAATCAATGTAAAAGACTCTACTGAGGTTACTCTACCCGCACAAGTAGATCTTCATATTTGCTTAAACGCATGAAAATTATGAAATCATTTACTAAAGTCAGCAATTATTAATACGGAATAACATTGATTATTAATCGGCAAACTACAGGTAATACAAATTAGCGTTGTAATTATCTATTGTCTTGACCACTTAAGGATTATAAGTTAATTAAAGTTTCAAATGCAAGTTTCAAAAGAATTCGCTCCTTTCTTAGACACATTCTGTTGACATCAGTTCCTACCCTCCTTTCAACAATATTTTTACGATGCAAACTTTTTATTCATTCATACAGAACCTTCTCACCATTGTAATAACCACGATACTAGATTTATATCAAGCAAAAATTAAAAAATTAATCAAATTATCTTTACACATATACCTGTGGTATAGTAGAAATTAAATAAATTAACGTAATCTCTTGATCTGTCTTCTCAGTGTTATCGGTGGAGGTATACAGCATGTCGATTGCTGAAACTATTATACTAAACACCTTTTATTGTTCCCAGAGGACTAAAACATCAATACAAAAAGTTCACAGCACAAGTAAGATCTTGATGCAACATTCCTTTGAACATTTTATCATGTCACGATCCTGCATGAGCATGCTAATTACTTGCACTATCTTATTTTGTTCTTGTCTCATAAACTGTAAGCCTACTATTTTATAACACTTTAAATCAGAAATCCAAGCTTACCTCAGATCCTTTATTATCTGTGCAAGATCCATTGATGTATTTCATAAAATCTATAATTCGTTGCCTTTGAATTTTCTCAGCAAATCATACTCAGATAATACTTGCGTACGTAGAAAGTTGTAGCAAACTCTTAAATATATTCCTTTGACTCCTTGAAACTACAGAATTAGTCAGAGATCCAAAAAATCACATATATTACTTGCTCGAAAATTAGACTACCCCGTGATGATTAAAGACATTCGCAGAATTCCAAAACAATACATGTATCTCCGACAAAGGTGAATTGATCGTTTTGGTCAGCCTTTTACTTCCATGGCTTTGCTCTGAGTGTCGCAACAACGCTGTTGTGGGTTCTTTCTACCAATACGTGTGGTAGTTGTTTAGTTTTGTAGTTAATCGCTTTTGTTCATCGTAAGCCACAGCTTTAACAAAAATAAAGACCGAGCTACAGGAAACAGAGAATAATGTTGGAGCTCCTTCAACTAATTGATACTTTTGTCCGCCTACCTAAGGCTTTAGCAGTAAGTTAATTTTCTGTTTTGCGCAAATTGTTGTAAATATATAGGCAAAAACAACAAAATTTACATGCCCTTTTCCTCGATCGTCGATAACCGTATCCTCGTTAGACATCTAGTTACATCGAATTAGCTTTCCTTGCTATTCAACATTTTAAAGGTAACGAAACCGTTATTACATAAGCATACCATCAAAGGGATAGTGGTAACAAGGGCCATCAAATACTCTTAAATAGTTGAAACTTTCACAAATTATGTAAAATGCGATATAGTATATCCTGTGATTGCTCATTCTAAAATCTATAGGACACAGCTAGCCCAAGACAGGTAAACTTGAAAGCAAGCAAGAAGCAGAGACCTATTCTGTGCTATGTGAATTGAAAAAGCAAGTTACAAAACGTTTGACATACGAATCTCTTAAAAGGTTGCCTAAATAATGATTTACAACTTGTTAAGACATCACGTTCGAAGATAAATGATGTTTAGATGTTTAATTATTCAATATGAACATTCCAATATAAATTGTTTCGCACCATACAACTTACACTGAGAAATAATTTTTGTTGATATCAGATTTATTGTCACATAGCAATGTGAACCACAAATAGGAAATACGCAGGACTGCATTAACTTATGGTTTAAACTTACGGCAGACCCTAAACTACAATTTTTATAGCCTCATATGGTAGAAATGTTCATTTCAAATTGATAAATCTATATACATTAAAAATGGGTATTTAACATTTACGGAAACGTACTAATGATACAATGATTTGCTAGTTTGTACTGTTATCAGGTATTTATTTCCTCGCATCACAACACTTCCAGGCATTAAAAATAGTCTTTAATATTCAAACTAGTTGTATTATTAAACAGATTGTGAAGGGGAGGGAGTAAAGGGAATAACAAGAGTTTTAAAATTTAATAAAACACCTACGTATTTATGTAAGCCGTATAGTATTACCTTTCTGTACAAAAACACACAAAAAAAATCATGTTTTTTAATATATATAATTCCTTAATCAATCAAACGTATCAAAGAGCTTCTCAAAGGTATTTTTTGCTAGAGAAGGAAATACAATTACATTGATATTCTGTATGTAAGCTGTACGACATTTACGGCCATAATTTGATACAAAAACAATAATGTGTCACAGGCCAATCAAAATACCAATAGAAATGTATTTAGTTACGTTTACATCATTATCATTATTGTAAGGAAATAAATATTGAATTAGAAGTATTATAATTGCATAAGTTAGGCATGAGTATGGCAAAGGTCAGAAACCTTCTCGATTAATGCTTGAACTTGAACTAGTGAACTTGAAATCTCCGAGTCTGACTATTTTTTTGATACTACCACTGGCCTTATATGATCCACATTTTTCATATTTGTCAACAGAAATGTAATTTCCCAAATCCTTATCTACTTGTCTGGGATATATTATACCCTTTAAATCCATTATACCTGCTAAGTGAGTAATAAATATATTATAGAACATATAGAACTAATATAGAATTAAAGTTTAAAAAAGATGGATATGTATCGACAAATTCCAGTCATTCTGTATGATTATATTAATTATTGCAACTAGCATGCTTTTTTTGTACTTTTCTTCAACGGAAAAATTATACTTGCTGTTTTCGTTATATTGGTCGCTACTTTAATTTTTAAAATGGACAATTTTAAGCATCAAGACATTTTGGTAGAGATTTTATTGAAACCGGTAAGCAACTTGGTTCTTTTCCCTTGCATCAAAAGGAAAGTTGTACCTGCGTTTTCTTTTACTGGAAATATGATAATCTGTGACATCAGTATTTCTTGAATAAATACTGATGTTGATTCAAAACGTTACCTTTTCTCCGGAAATAGTTAGAAATCTTGCTTTTTGTTACGTTTGGTATAGATATGTTTGGCAAAAATATATTAGGTTTGCATAAAGTTGACGCTTTAATTAAAATTTGTTCAGTAACAAGCAATCATGCGAAAGAAACTGCATTTAGCTGATTTGGATTTATACTATATTAGTGCGACGAAAAGGTATATGTAATACTATTAATCTTCCATTATCATGTAATTTGTAAACTTTATTGTAGTTATCTAGGATATAGTGGTTGTATCTTTGCCTGAATTAAAGTAAATCCTTCTATTTTTGTTATGTTTACGCTTTTCATAATCCCCCTTTCAAAATTGTTGATTCCTCAACAAGCAGCTCTATATACAACTTAAAATGATCTCATATGATGCGTAATATTACAACTTTTGATGGTGTTATTGACACAAATTCAAATAATTAATGAACAAGGATTATTCATTTGTTCTCCTGGTTTACCCCTTCTTTGACTGTACTGTCTGCTGACAAATTTCCACCATTTCTAAACATGTTCAAAGTTGATTTCCGTCCCATATGTTACTTGTATGTAAAAGTAAACGACAACAATCACAATAGACCTTTCAATGTGAATATAAAGATATGTTATTGATCTGTAGGTTTTAACTTCATATTTTCAACAATTTATGACAATACTGTTCTACTACAAGTGTTTCACATTAATAATATAATAATAATACTACTAATAACTTTTTTAACTCAATTTTTTATTTCATCATAACACCGATACACAGTTTGATGCTCTCTTACACAAGACATATCAAAGCTGTTATAATATACATCGAGCCCGGAGATATACGAAAAAACCACTAACAATTATTTAAAGAACGACCCTAGCAACAAGAAATTCATTGCATCATCGAGAAAAAAAATACAACAATACTACTAATAACAACAATGATAATAATAATGAATTAGAAATTCTATTTACCAAATAAGCAACTCAGGAGTAGTTCAGTCCTTCTTCTTTCGACAAAAGATATAAAAACTGATAAGTATTGCACAACTAATAATTATCCTGATCAGGTAATCTCCATTTTTAATTTTTAAATGTCCAGTCATACCAAAAATGGAGTTGCTATCCTTGAAAATCCCACCAAATGAACTCATACTGACATTAATAAATCGTACATTATTTTTGTTTAGTTCTATGCACAGAACCTTATATTTGTCTTCTTTCCGCTCAAAATTTAAATTCATTTTGGTTTCATTGAGAAGAGAGGATTTGAAATGTTAGTTAGAAAAGAACACTAGAGAAATAGAAAAGCATGTCACCACTGGGGATCGAACCCGTGACCCACGCTTTCGCGGCGTGCGCTCTACCAACCGAGCTAGGTGACCTCCGATATTAACATACTTTTTAATTTTTTCTAGTCGCCTCATTAGCTTCTAATCATCCACCAGTGGACATCGACATCCAGCTCAACGCAATTGGAGACCAGCCTCTCTGCGCCATGTGTTCCTTTTTAACTAACATTTCAAATCCTCTCTTCTCGATGATACTTTCTAACTTTAATGGGCTTTGTATTAATGACGGGCCGCCGTCAAGTCACATGGCGCAGAGAGGCTGATCTCCAATTGTGTCGAGCTGGATGTCGATGTCAGATCTTTGCTTGCAGACGAAATAAAAGTAGCTATTATATGAAGCACTCACTCATGGTGCCAATTGTAACTTCCCTGATCTCTAGATGAATCTTGCAAACAGAACCGACATACTGCAGAGTTTGAGGATTCAAACAATAAAACATAAATAGCTCTCGGAATTCTTCCATAGCTTCATATTTGTAAGAGTCTGTGAGGTGTTATTTAGATAACGATAATTTTTTTTGAAACTTCGTTGCCATTTATTCATTCTGTAAATTTTCAGTTAATAACAGATATAAAAATTCTCACTGTTTTCTCCCGAAATAATGCTGACAGTGAGATTTATAGTAGTGGATAATAACAAATAACAATAATAATAACAATACCAACAAGATCGGTGGTGGCGATAATCAAAGACGCAAAATCAATACAAGTTAACAAAAACAAAATAATAATAATAACGATATACAGGGACTTTCCAAATTACATTGGCTCTTCATCTCCGTTAGTGAATATTAGTAGATATAAGCATAGACGAACGAAATTAAAAACGACAAACGAAAGCCACCAAACATGAAATACACAAAAAGGTATGTTCTCAATGGAAGTGGTAAGCAGTCTTGGGTTTGCAAAGTAAACCAAGGGGTCCGGAACTTATTAAGGATTCGATTAAGTTGAATGAGAACGTAAGCTGCTTGGCCATGGTTGGTATTCCTAAGGTTCTTCCGTCCATCCATTCTTATCTTTCACTACTGCTTTCCATGATATGTTCAGGTTTTTCAGACACCCTAATGTAATGTAATGTAATTTATAAATTCGAATGCTGATGTGGAGCTCGGTATGTGGGCCGTACGTCACAAATTGTAGATTTGAGGCTTAAGCAGCATGTTTCTGCCATAGTACGACGGGGAACGGGTGCTTTTAGACAGTAAGGCCCTGTTTACATGAGCTCGAGACGAAATCTCGGCTCAAGATGAAATCTCAGCTCGAGGTGAAATTTCAGCTCGGGCCGCCTTTTATTTCTATGTGTCAACAGATTATCGTTTACATGAACGGCAAGTCATCTCGAGAGGAAGTCAGCTCGAGATGAAAAAAAAGGATGAGATTTCATCTCGAGCTGGGATTGTCATGTAAATGCAAAATGATTCCCCCTCGAGATGAAAACCGCATGGCAAAACAAAAGAACACTATTTATGGAGGTGTGATTGGATGAGAGTGATGCAATCATCAATATGACACAAAGGAAAACCCCATTATTTGCGGCAATTTCATCTCGAGCTGAGATTTCCACCTCTCAGCTCGAGATGAATAAGACTTATGTAAACACACACCAATTCCAGCTCGAGCTGAAACTCATCTCGAGCCAAGATTTCATCTCGAGCTCATGTAAACAGCGCCTTAAACACGTAGTTGTAAAGACAACAGCAAGATATTGGATGTTAAGGTCGACTCTGCCATCAGTCAACACTTGCTGTTAAATCCTGATTGTTGTAAGGTGTTTAACGATGACAGTTTTACGGTGATTTACCAAGGTAGATCATTTTTTCATCTGAGAGTATTGGAGGTTCTTCTTATTAAACACTTTTTGCCTGAACTCTGCCTCCTAAAAAGATTTTCTATATGATATTTCTTTGTTTAAGTAGGCCTAGTGTCGTCCGTCATGCCGCCGTTTCTCGTCTATTCAATATTTGTTTGCAACCAATCACGTACTTACTTTTTCAACATCTTGTAAATTTCAATCCCTTTCTTTGTTTCTTTGCTAATAATTATGACGCCAGGTTCTGATGAGAGTCATACGAAAAAAGCTTTTCAACCTTACAACGATGAGTCGTCTTTTTAGAGCAATATTTGTTGTATGTTTTCTTACATTTTATTTCATCAGGGATTTTAGACTCTCTTCTACGGTTGGAATTTCATGGCCATGCTAGGTAAGAGGTCACTCGATTTCAACTTCAATCAAATTATACGACCAAACTATAATTCAATAGTATACAAGAAACGTCTAGGAATAATACCTGCCCTTTAACGTCCGTGTATCAGAAAGTGGATACTTTTGTATCTAAAAATTGACAGGCAATACTACAAGGCAGCCGACACGTACTACTGTACTGGTAGTTTTCAGCGCGAAACTCATACAAAAAGTTGTACTAAATGGAACACAATCTGAGAGAGGACTTAATAATTTTTTAAGGACATTGCCCCCACCCCCAGAAATCAAGTTCTTATTTATCAAAAGCATTTATCCGCACTACAGTCATCTTTCTAAAAACACGCCATATTGTATATCCACAATTTTCTATGCTTTCCT
>JAAAKM020004394.1:0-11743 GCA_010016025.2 Alatinidae sp. Z8VKAUB7J3 | reverse complement strand
CTACTGCTACTGCTACTGCTACTGCTACTGCTACTGCTACTGCTACTGCTACTGCTACTGCTACTGCTACTGCTACAGCTACTACGTGTTTAGATGTCTCAGAGAAGGATACCTAAACTGCTTGTGAAATACATGTACGAGACATGAGGGCTGCGGTGTAGGTATTCACGGCACACACAAGATGCTGATGATGATGCTGATGACGACAAAATGCCTTATCAAAGTATGCAGAAACAATGTATGGAAGGCGTAATAAATTATCATAATTAATTCAAAGAACAGTATGATTTGCTGATCTCAAAAAAGATGGCGACGAAATTACAACTTATTTACTTGCAGATCAAAAACGATTCCCTCGAAGTGGAGGAAACCTTTAGCCCTCCGTTCCCCATAGGTCGACGCCCATGACGATAAAGTAACGATGATGATGTTGCTGATGATTGCGATGACAGTATGACATTGACAACAGAAAAGCAAAAAGCAATGCATTCATCATTATCATCATCATCGTCATCATCATAATCATCGTCATCATCATCATCATCATCATCATCATCATCATCAACAACAACACCACCACTATCATTATCACCATCACCATCACCATCACCATTACCATTACCATGACTATCATCATCATCATCATCATCATCATCATCATCATCATCATCATAATCATCATCTTCGTTTTCCATGCTGGCATGGGTTAGGCCCACACGGTTTGTCTGATGGCTTTTTCAGATCCCTACGATCTTGTGCAAGGTTCTGTCTCAATCTTATCTTTTTTAGGTCTTTAAATTCAATACTTATCAAGTCTTGTAGGTGGCTTTGTTGTATTTTCAGTAGAAGAAAGACGAAGTGGCCTTAAGGTGAATCGCAAATGGGGTTTCGCATGAGGCACAACATTAATAAACACACCTCAGGCAGTATTAAATCCGGACAATCAGTAAAAGGAGTGTCTTCATTAAACTAAATAAACATCTACTTTGTTTCTTATCAGTTTATACAATTTTTGGAGTCAATAAACTAACAAATGTTATTGTTTGTTTATGTAGTATAGTTGTGTATTTCTTACTGTGAAATAATAGAGTAGTCTGTCGATGTACAACGAGAGCCATAGATCCGTGGGGGGAAAGAGCAGTCAAACAGAAGCTTGTGTTACAGGTGTATATGCCCTGCCTCCTAAGCTCTCGATGGCCCCAGTTTTACAGTCTTTAGACTCTTTTTGCTTAGTAAACATAACGTTTATAAGCATACTTAAGCTCAAATCCTTAAAAAAAAGAAGCATATACTAAGCATATTTCCCAGCCTCGGAATTTCCCCCTCACTTCTATTTCTTCTTAATGTACTTTTAAAACATTCGAAGATTCCAATTTTAAAGAGACCATTGCAGTGTTCGTATCAAACGCAATATCAGACCATGAAATGAGTTTTGAATTTAAGCATACTTTAAGCATAATTTCAGGCTCAAATGGGGACAATCTTAAACATATTGAGCTTAGGCCCAATTTACCAGTATGGTTATAAAACAAAGAGTGAACCTCTATACAAGCATTAATGACTTAATGTATTAAGCAATAAGCATGCCCCACCCTTCAGGAGTGTCACAGGTAATCGTCTCGCTACATCCTTTGAACGAGGTAGGTCATCTCAGAGGCTCTAGCTGCCTTACACATTTGAAGAGTATCTTACTTGGACTATGAGCAGCAATGCATTCCGGCTTTACATAAAGAAATCCTACACTCCGTTTTCTAGGAGGACAGGTTACGGAAGATTGAAGATTCAATTTCCTTCAAAGTTGATGATAAATTAAAAGTACTGTATAAGTTTAATTCTGTGATCTTCTTAGACATACTAAACGTGTACTTGCTTGAAATAATCCATACAGCTATTAAGACTCTTTTAATACAATTTGGAAATTCAAGAACAACATTACTACGGAAGCAGGCTCAAATCTCGAAATGTGAAAGAATGTTAAGAAATTTTAGCGTTATTGGCTGGATAAAAATGTTAATTTAGTTCCAAACGCTTCAAGTAAGTGGCATTCGGTCATCACAAGCAAACCAGCATTTGCTATTTGAAATAGCTAAATCATATCCACGTTATAGCCTACTGCACGTATCTTAGTTTTACCCCGGTTTGGCCTGTAGCTATAATTTAGATAGCAAAATTTTGAAAATAATCCTCTTTTGCAACATCAATGTGTGCAGTACCAAAGAAGCACAGAGGAATTTTGAGGGATTCGATTCATGGTTATCAACTTTTTGTTCAGCTATATAGACTAGTGATCATAAACACACTGGGCGGTACACACAGAGTCATGCAGTAGGCATTTTTGTACATTTTTATAACACTATAGGCTGCTTTCGTGCCAGATAATTATGATAATGAAGGGCATGCAATGCCTCAAAGAGAGTTGCCAAGTACTGGCTAACAATGCTGTTTCTCGCTATTCATTAACTATGCCTACGGTGTACGTCAAAACACAGGAATGGGTGTTGAAGGCGGAGAGATGGGATTTCAAGGTAGACAGTGGATTATGACAATGGCCGTGTCAAGTCTCAAGAGCATTGTCGCTTGACTAATCACTCTGTCGAAATTTATACGGAAAAGTGATTCATCGGTCCTGTTTACTGGTAAGTCCACTGGCTACTAAGAAAGACTTACGCAGTAAACATTACCCTCTCCGGTACTTGTACACTTTACGTTCCCACCCGACGACATTCTACTCGGCAAGTTCAAATGTTAGTACCCAACATTTAAATATATAATCTGACAAGCACAAATTATAGTAAGATATATCTAACAGATGTGACAAAGTGGAAGGAAATACTCGTTAAAATTCATCTTCGCAATACCTATATAGTTGATATGTGACGTTTTTAATATTACGTTGATCCCTTTCAGCTATATAGCCTTTCACACCAGGGCCGTTTACCACGTATTTATAAGAAATAACAATAAATGGAACATAATACATGTGTTATTTGTGTCTTAAAATAAATGTATGTGTCGTTACATTTTAATTGTGGTTATTTTCATTCTCTGGGTGGGCACGTAAAGTGTACAAGTACCCGCTCTTCTCTAAGCAAAATCCAACCTTAGTTCTTTATCGAGTTACTTTCACGTATTTCAAAAATGTACCGTTGTTTATAAGGCTACAGAAAATTCCCTAACATGAGGCTAAAACGAGGCCAGAATTGTTTTGAAAGAGCTGCTGAGACCAACAACTGTTTAGCAACAACAACAACCGTGAGAATGCAGAGAGATAGATAACATGGGCGTTTGGGTGGGTGAGACTTAAGCAAGACACAAGGAGAGTAAACTTTACAGGTGCTTCCATACATTTCAATATTTCGCAAGTATATGAAGCGGTTTTCGCGGACTTAAGCAAACAACAGGTATCACAACGACTGTAAAATGTCGCCTTGATGCATTGATCGTTGAAACAGACGCTTCTGATATTACATTTGTCGTTACCCTATGCCTTCCGTAGTGCTCAGAGAACTAGTGAGAATTTCTTACTAAACATCACAACATAGGTGCGTCTGCTTATGTTTATCGACGAAGGATTGGATGGTTCTGCAAAAGCATAAAATCATGCGACTAGACGAGCCTAAAATTTAACACGGTGTCGCTACGAGGTCACACCCACATAAAAAGCAAAACTCACAATTTCCCACCAACAGTTGCTTTCTATGTAACGTGCATCATTTATACTGCTACAAGATATAACTAACCTTTCCTTCATACATTTGGTTGGTGTTGTATATATCCAGACGCCAAATTTGTGCTTTGTAAAAGACTTTCGCCAAAGATTCGTTCTATGACTTTCTCCACTAAACGTTTCCTCTGGTGCAGTAAGAATTCTGAAAAATGGGCAGTCGTTCCTGACACCAAATTTTATGAATACTAGATTAAGTCAAAATCTTAACGGCTAATCACTGCTCTTACTAATGTCTGTGATTGATACCCTCTCGTCCCACCAAAGGCCAAATACAAAGTGCAAATCACAGTCAGCTAACAAATATTAGCTCGACACTAGGTTGCAGCCCAGCCCATCATCTGTCAACAAGACACAAATGAGCACACAGAATGCTGGTAGGCTTTGGCAGTGACATCGACAACCAGAAAATGCTTCATTGCTTCAAGACAAAAGCTCACAATTGCAAAGAACATAGCCTTGTTCTCTACCGATATCCTGTAATAAATGTAAAATAATGAATATTCAACGATACCTTTTTGACCGGACGGTGGGTGGGCTTTTCTAACGTTGCCATGAACAGCAAGGTACCTGAGCCAGCCAAGGCTGAAACAGAATGTTCTCAATGATACTCCAAAAAGTAAGAACTGAGACCAAAGAAACAAACGGCAGCCACCTGACTGTTGTCCAATTGCAATGATCTAGACAGAGATGGCTAGAAAAAGCCCTAAGGTTCCTGGAGAGAATCACAACAGATGACTTAAAATGAACAGAGAGCTGCATATTAGCAGCATATCAAAGGACTGATATGTACACTAGAAATGTTGTGTTATCCGCAGTAGGAGCAGTCGTTTCTCCATGTCACGATGATCAACATAAGGGATTTCACAGGGAATCATAACATGAGGTAATTAGAACCAGCAGTAATAGAGATTTCAAGGTAATTTCATGAGGCACTCCCTTACTATTATAGACGGATCAGCAAAACCGAGAGCCTAACCCAATTTACAGTAAAGTGACCCAGTTTACAGCTTTCGAATGTTAGTTACACGAAACTACCTCGTGTGCAAGCCTTATTTTAAAAAAACTGCCCTGTCTCTCATGATTAAATCACTGGACTGTAGGGGAGCCGCTCTTGCATTCTAAACAGCATGGAGTTAGTTTGTTTGGGACGAAATGATTAACGTTCTTCAGGTCTCTCAAAAAGAGTGCGGGTGAAGCTGTGTTGTAATGTGAGTCTTCTTTTTAACTACTACACCCTCTACGGCGCAGCGACTATATACTTCCAACCCCGCAACTCACCTCACTCTGGTACTCCAATCCTCTTTTTTCATTAATATGACAAGATGTAAATTTTGAGGTTTAACATGAATTGAAATAGATGCCCCCAAACAATCTCTATGATGATCCCCGTCCCAGGGCAACGTCTTTCCCTTTTGGAAAGATAAACCCCTGGGGAATGGCCCCACTGCTTATCAGGGGGCTAAACTGAGAGATTGGCTCAACTTCTTTCAAGAAAAGCAATCTGAAAAAGCCAGTTCTGTTGTATTAGGAATACGTTACAGATTAACAATGCCTAATTGTTGCGAAGGCTTTTATGACTGGTTTTTGCAATTCAGATAACAGATAACAAATTGCTCTACTCTACAACTGGAGATCTGCTGTCCATAAACAATTCGCTTGCTTATGTTATACGATACCCAGACCGCCCTCACTTATGAAACGAACTGTCCATTTTATGAAACCTTACAATTTGATGCAAAATATTATCCTAAATAATTTTTCTCTATAGCATTCCATACATAAAATTGAAAATATGCCTATCGATTCTTACTGCTTGTGATGTTTACGGACTTTCAACAGATAAATCCTACCTAAGCACCCTTTCATAGTATCAATTCATACTTCTATGCCACGTGCGTTAATGATGTACAAATTCGAAAGAGAAGAAGTATTGCTAAGCATTCCTTAAGTTAGCGTTGATACTCCGGTCTCTGAAATAACATAGCATTGGTATCTCCGTCTCTGAAATATCTGTCAGGCACAGTAATTGTATGACGTACGCAGGTCCATGCTGCATTTGCATAACTCCTACACGAACACTGTAAAAGCTCCATTTTCTTCAAAACTGATTTAAATTCATTGATTTTACGATAAAGTTATCTGAAATAACATAGCGTTGATATTTTCATCTCTGAAATACCTGCCAAGCACAGTAATTGTATGACGTACATACATTCAAGCTGCAATTACATAACTTCTACACGAACACACTGAAAAGTCCTTTTTGCTCAAAAGTGATTTAAATTCACTGATTTTGCGATAAATTTATTTGACTGAGAACAACTCTTCGTGGTCTTTGCAAGTAAAGGCTATCGATGAGTAGTTTTATAAACAACGAAGTGTAAAACAACAAATAATACAGTTCTTTAACATATGGCATACATAGGCCAACCTATGGGGAGAGGGGCGTGCTTTTACATATACTGAGAAGGGGCTGTAAAATCACTTGCCGTGTCGCTTCTTGAATACCTTGTATGATATTGATTACATTTTTAATTTATGTTATTGGCATCATTAGTTTATCTTAAGAGTTGCAAAAACGACTGTTCTGAGCAAAACAAGATGGACTGACTGAAGTAAGTTGGCGACTTTGAATTCTTGAGAATATAGAGAGATTTTAGTACGATATCAGTAAAAGTTGGGGAAGAGAGGACCCTTGGCACGAGCTAGTGTGTGAGGATAGTTATACTATGTCCAAAATAGAATACTAAAGTGTGATGTCACATTAAATGAATATCAGAAATTTAATAATATTTTGCACTGGTTGCATTATACGTGTTGATATAGATAGCTTGTCCAAATTTGAGAACGATATCTTGAACAATCGTAAAGATACGCGTCTTCAAAGTTTGAATCATGCCTATCAAAACGTTGTTAAATGAACCCAGTTCATGATTTTATGAACTTAGCAAAATTAACACTGTTTCCTTAAGGACTGTTGCAAATTCAAACGGCCGTTTCTCGCAGTTAATATGAGATTAGAACGCAATATTTCAAATACGGGCATTTGGTGACAGGGTTAACACTGTGATGCAGTTACAATTGGGATTGCTCGTAAAAAGTATTTTGTGACGTCATCGCCTTAGTGCTCTATATAGAAATGGGTAGCTACTTTTCACAGATCACTAACGTTCGATACGTGACTAAACCGGAAACACTCGTTAGGCCGTAAACCCCTTGGTTACGTGGTGGCAACGACATTCTTAATACAGAATTTTCTTAATGCCGCAGCAAAAATGTCTACACTACAAGAAATATCAGCCAAAATTTGTTAAAGGGTTTATGGAAGATTAAACTAACTTTCAAATATAATTGGTAGAGAGAACACGTTCAACGGCGAAATCTAAGCCTGTAAGGATATTAAGAGTATCTGGTAGAAAATACTGTGTTGAGCATGTCGTTGCCACCACGTATCCAAGGCCATTTTAACTTGTGGTTTACTGTCGCGGAAGCCGCATCGTTGTTTGCTGTAGTAAAGTAAGCAAACTGGGTACGGCAGGATTAGCTGGCATTTTGTTGTATCAGTTAAATTCGTAAATGTCTCGGGAGGCTTTACTGAAGCATTAAATATTTGTCATGAATAGATTCTTAGAGATATACTAAACTGATTATAGAAGTGAATGGAATTTATTTATCAAGAAGTAGAGTAAAACTAATCATTCTAAAAGTGACACTACAGAAATTGCAAACGAAATTATAAACAAAGGAAATGTAGCGAAG
Organism: Alatinidae sp. Z8VKAUB7J3; assembly: GCA_010016025.2. NCBI lineage: Eukaryota > Metazoa > Cnidaria > Cubozoa > Carybdeida > Alatinidae > Alatinidae sp. Z8VKAUB7J3. The sequence goes on along the minus strand of JAAAKM020004394.1, from coordinate 4,257 downwards.
TGTCACTTGTTAACGATGATTAACAAGCATAGATCCTTGACGTATGATGAATCCATAACATCAGAACAATAAAGGCTAGTTTAGGGTAGCCTACCATCACAATAGCCATGATGGGAAAGAGGCAGTGATAGTATGCACAGTCAAAAGGACTAGATTTAGGTACAGACAGTGCCTGAAAGTCGTGGTCAAAATATGTAGTTCCTAATTGAAGATACATGGAATGATACTACCCTAAAGAAGCAGAGGAACTACAAATTTCGACCCTAAATCATCAATTTGACCCGGTTAGTTGACCAAGCAAAGTAAAATAGTTTCTGCTAAGACCATGCTATTTATACCGAAACGTTTTTTCGACATGAACTTTATAAAGGCATTGATAAATATGAGGCTACGGTCTTCTTAGAATATCAGCAACGCCAGCCTATTTAACCAACTTCAAATCCTTCGGATCCTAAGAACTCAAAGAGGAGGTATACTGTCATCTGGATTGTTGAGTCTTGATTTTCAGAGCACGAACACCGTCTTACAACTACCCTACAGACAGTACGTCTGAAAGTTCCTTTGTCTTATTTTCTAGGTCATGCAACCCGCAGCCGTAAAAATAAACGATAGTTTAAAGTTATCGCCAAATAGGCACTTCTGTCACCAAACATATAACACTTGGCTCACAGAGTCAGTTTCCTTTGTAAATGCTGGCAAACAAAGGTCTTTAATTCAATACAGACCAGGACTGAAGGACAACCAACTCCATGTTGTTTGAGGATTAGATAACATCTTTGATCCGCAAGGGGCGTTTGAATCTTTGCGTCTGTTCAGCCTTGAACTCTTGGCATTTTTTAAAAGAATAAAAATATTTTTAGACCTTTGCAAATTTAGCAAATACAGCGCAGATTAAATTTAATAGATATGAGTAATTTATAATTATTTAAGAACAAATTAAACTAACATTTAAGCTGTAGTCTATATAATTGGTTTAAAGTATTGGAAATTGACATCAAAGTGACAGGATCAAACTACAAAAGCTATAAGAGATCAGTGGCTGTATTAAGTATTAAAACGGGGAGAGAAAAATGCTAAGACCTGAGTGAAAAGTGAGAGAATTAGTGTCCTTCTTCTCTTCCTCCCTTGGGTGTTTCTCTGCCCCGGGGTTTTTAGGGGCAGTGTCTCTAGCGGCGGCGGTGGGTCACTGCTTACTTGCAGCCACCTTGATACCAAATCAATAATTATATATATTTTTATATACTACTTATTGCCTTTTATCTTTATTCTACGTATGTTCAGGGGGGCAGGGAAAGGTAAGGTGGATGAAGGGGGGGGGGGCAAGTAGGCTGGGTTCAATTTTATTTTTTCACATTCTACAAAGGCGCCTTTGGCCATTGTGTCGAAAAGGGTGTTTCGTGTCGCTATACACATCTTGCTGTGAATGTGACACAATGTCTGTCGCAATCAATTTCAATTTTGATAAAGCTGAAAATTGGTCACTGAAAAACCTGAGATTTCGCAAATCATTTAGGAGGCCATGGCCCCTCTGTCCCCTGTTCTCCCCCGTCTCTGATATTGGAATTAAAAGGCAGTTTCGATGCTTGAGAACCATAGGAAGCAATTTCTTATGCTATTGGAAGCTTACACTACCTAGGGGAAAGCCACGGTGTTAATCAAACGGCTGCAATGAGAGAGTCCAACTAGTGGGATTGTAAGTTATGTAATGAAGGCTTAATACGATGTAGTCCATGGAAACGGTGCCTCCGTTGGAGATATTAGCTGCATCAATGGAAGCTAAATATTTGTTGATTTACCAAGAGTAAGATTAAGAAATTTAAGGAACATTCATTTTAGAGCAAATTAAGGGATATTACTAAGCCTGATTGCCGTTGCTGCGAGGCCTAGGGATTTACGAAAATAATAGAAAAGGACAAGTAAACAGAACGAGGAAATATGGTCAAGTGACACAAAGAGATTTTAGGGAGGTACAGAGCTTCGCTGCCGCAGCTTAAAGCTGTGGGTAGGAGGTGTTTAAAAGAAAGAAGGAGACAAGCAAATTTTATTGTATTTCAAATATAGTATTATGCACTGATTGTAGTTTAGAGTAGACGTTGTGAAACTGGGGTCCTGGAGAGATTCTAGGACAGAAGTAAGAACCAGTTATCTTGCAATGTCACAATTTTTGTACAAAACGTATATTAGGCAAGTGAAAACGAAAGTGTTTTATTATTTATACTTATTTGATGTATTATTAGGAAAAGAGTTCGTGTAGATGCAATATGCTTATCAGGCTAATAATTTGCTTTACTCAATTTGGAGTATTCGGCTGAGGGTCACGGTGCATGGGTCTGTTAAGATTGAAACGCATCTTTGCCTTTGGTTTTATGGTAATAAAATAGATTAGTTTTTGATCGACAGTATTGTCAATTGGTATTGCTGTTGGTGAATGATGTATCGTGCCTGGAAATGATATTCACTTTAAAGAAATATAAGACTAAACACTCACTTCGAAAGAGCGCGAAATTCTATCAGAGATGGCGCAAGCTAACATAAGAAGGGGTTTGGTTGTGGGTTTGAATAGCAGTTTATTCTTTCCAGGTGTACAGATCTTTACAACAAAAGATAGCAAGTATCATAGCAGGACTGGTTGCCATAGCAGGTCTGCTTGCCATAGCAGGACTGGTTGCCTGCAACACCTCACAGCACCACATTGTTGCGGGGAGCCCGTTATTAGGACAAATGAAATCAAGAAATCAATGTGAATGGCAAAGATTTTAGTGGCAATTAAAACGCTTTTAAGCTTTGAAGGGCTTCACTGCTTCAGCTTGAGATAGTGTAGAACCCGGCGGGCCTAGCTACGGACCTCGTGTAAGCCGACAAAGAGATATTTCCCTAATGTCCTATGCTACTTTCCATGAATTTGAAGAATATCACATAAGAGTAGTTGCCAGGGTAACGTAACCCTTCTTTTTACTAAGCCTTTTTTTAGAATTCGACATCTTCTGCTTGCGCCACCGGTGAAACAGGTCCATTGTCGCTGCTGTTTCTCTCAGCACTAATGCAGCGCACACACAGTGTCGGTGTAATAAAGAAGTAACCCAATATAACTAATTACCCAGAAACCAGGCAGCCCAAGAACACACCTTTCCATCGCAGACATGCACATGTCTGATTAACATACAAAGCAGTTGGCTTGTTGAGTCCGTGCTGGCATTTTCATCACCTCCGTTAGAAAATTAAAAGGTCAGACTGGAGTAAGCGATACTTTGCACTGTGTGTAATAATCCAAATGACCTTTCTGGCAAGTAGACATCTGGAAACAAGAGCGTTTATCATCAAAGAAGTTTACGAGGTGAACAGCAATAGAAACAAGGGGTGCACTTATGGACGGCTTGTGAATAACGAAAACTGACGAAAATTGGAAGCGTTGCAGCGAGCGGCTACCTGCGGCGGCAATTCTCTTTTCGGAGAGAATCAAAACCAACTTTTTTTACTTTTCCTTTATGTGTGTTTATGTATGTTTACGTTGATACTCTGTACTTTAAGCCATTCATTTCCTTATTAAACCAATTGTACTACATGGAATTACAAATATAGTTAAACTCACATGATCTCAATGATGATACCCCCCAATGAGGAGGCGCTGTTTCCCTTTTGGAAACAGACACCCTTGGGAATGGCCCCACTGCTTATCAGGGGGCTACACTGAGAGATAAAGCGTATCTATAAAGGTCGTTGACTGCAATCAACCTTCTGTCTTCGTGGTTTAAAAATGACCCTTAAGAAAATAGAGGTTTTAAAAAGTAGTCATATTCAAACTTTTTTCCAGTTTTGGTAGATTTATATATCGAAATTATTGTGCCTCTGTAAGAGAGAGTAGGAAACAATTTATACGCAAGCTTAGCAAGTAAGTCCTATGGACACGCAAGTGCCCTTCCTGGTCAAAGATTGACTCCATATCAAATGTCTGGCTACGCTCCGGAGTAATGAGCACGAGTAAAAATAATTCCTGTAATAATACGAGTACTAGTAGCGTGGAAGGAGAGTAGGAGAGGGCCGCAATGAGTACTAACTACCACGAGTAATTAGTGAGTGATTAGTGAGCAGATACAAGATGCGTGCATCCTTGTTGTTGTCAAGGGCAGTAGCAGTAGCACTCAGTGACATCGAGAGAAAGGGACAAGAGCTACTTAAACAAGGGCTGGGCCCTAGAGGAGGCTTGCAAGACGGAAAGACGAAGATATTTATCGCTTCGGGTAGCTCCATTGCTATTCC
>JAAAKM020004391.1:0-11747 GCA_010016025.2 Alatinidae sp. Z8VKAUB7J3 | reverse complement strand
AAGGCCCAATGTCATGTGTAACTCGTCTTCATCATGTCAAAATTATTCTTCCGCAACATCCCTTTACTCGAGCTATCAACACTCTTACTTATCCTTACATTTTTACTACATTAACAACCGCATTATGAGTTTCTCTCTGTCAGTTGGATCCCCACGAATGTTTTACTTAATTCCAGATGTAATAGGCCAGTTAGATATTTGACAATTAGCATGAAACTGAGTTGCGTAAAGATGCACATGTAGACGGAAGAGATTGAAATATTTTGGGAGAATAAGTTTGAAAATGTGTATGTTTGTGTGCGTATCTTTAGTTCTTTGTCATTGTAATTGCGGAATATCTGTTGAAAAAAGGAAAATTTTGTAGAAACCGCCTGATTTCATGATGTCTTATTCCCTTCATCAGAAAGTCAAAATCCAAAACACCTACAGGCGTACCTACAGTAGGCACTTTTGTTGAGCGTGACAACGAAAGTGACTTTATTGTGCAGTCACTCTAATTGCTTCTAACGTTTGTGCATGTGTTAAAAGGAGATTTTTCATTTTCGAAGACGTTTTCCTCCATAAAAATTTGCTTAGAAGGAATGTTACATTGAAGCAGGTACCACCCACGGCAATACATTTAGACAATGGGGAAAGGGCGATCATCAGCTCTTTCATTGCTCTAATGGTTTTATATACGACAGAAAGCTATCTTTCCTGAACCCTCTATGTAAATTATTCCTTTCATTGCGTATGGGCTTGGCAATCAATAAATATTTTGTCCTATTAACATCGGTAACTGTCACATTCCAATTCTCCGGTTAACTATCATTAGATCTTACTAGTGCATATATCGCTGAAAAGCTTCTCATGAAAGTTGCCTTTACGATATAATGGTTTTTCATTGACAATACCCTTATTAGAAGGAGTAGATTAAAACTTTATCCAAAATAAAGGTGACAAGAATAAACATGGGTTAAGTACAACTTTCTCAGGAAGTGAGAACTATCCTAGCCCTATTTTTCTGGACTTTAAAGAAATAGAATAGTTTGAGAGATATGTCATTGTGTTACAACTTATAGGTATCTGTTGTGACAATAGTTCATGGCCATAATTTTTAACACAATTATCGTTTAGTAAGTGAAGTAATTATCGAATTACTATCCCAACGTCTACCTGCATAAACTGGACACGAAACAAGCTAGAAATGAGAACGATCTCCTCAGACATAAAGTTGCTGTAAGCCTACAAAGTCATATTAGTTATAACAAAAAGTGGTTGATCTCTATGGGTAGTTAAGAGTACACAGAACTGCAAATTCATGCACCAATCTGTTAGATTAGACTTGATTATGGGCTTTTCACTACCCTCAACCACATATGGGTGATGTGTAATGACAAAGTGTGCCTAGGATGAAACATTTTCCGTTTGGCTTGAAGATGTCATAATTTTCCTAACTCATTATGATACATAGAATTGTAAGTGTGTATCTGTGATTCTCAACGTGCCAGGGTGTACGTCACTTTTGTAATCCACACTGATTTCTTTTTTAAAAGTAAGCATATTTTCAGTGGACTTTTCAGTCGAGGAAAAGTGCAAATTCATTGCAGACATTCTCAAAGTAGGTTAAACTTGTCTTGTCAGTTTGCATCTTTTAGTGGCTACTTTTTGCAAAATGTGTGTACTTTAATGAGTCTGAACCTTGATGGCACTAAAACCCCATTTTTACACATGCTACAATTTTTCATGTTTAGGTACTACTGTAGGAAAGCCTGCAAACTGGCCTTATTATGTCAAAGTGCATGGAATTCTGACCTCCCCAGACACATGCAATCTACAGTTAGTAGACTATTCATCTCTTCCAGAAATGGAAGATGATCATCCACTAAAAGAGTCGATTCAAGACGATATCGAGGAAGAGCAGGTGGTACAAGATGATAAGCAAGGAGGTGTACCAGGTGGTGAACCCACTAAAAAGAAAAAGAAAAAAGGAGAAGACATTGAGGAGTACATGAAAACAATCAAAGGCTTACTAAAGAGTGAGCATGAGGAAAGTAAGAAAGACAGAGAAGAAGAAACGAAATACAGGGAGAGGCAGACAAGGGCAATGGAGAGTGCGGTAGACTTTCAGGAAGCACTGGTAGAGATTCGAAAACGCAATGTAAACAAATATCAATAGTTATGGATATTATTTATATTTGTATCCGTGTATGTCATTTGTTTATTGTGTATGTAGGATGGGAATAGAATTCTTTAAATTTTAAGTGATGATATTTTAACAATTACGTCCTGTTTTATGGTTTATGTTGGTAATCTTCAACTGTTAGAGGCTTGCGATGCATGCGCTACTCAGTATCAATGACAAGCAATTAGTGGCAAGGTGACGAATACAGGCTTGATTGTTAAAGCAGTTGTAGCCTTGGCACAATGTATAATGCTGGTTGAAACCTTTAACTTTCCCTGAAAAACACAGCTTATCAATTGCTGTATCTGCAGTGACGACAGTGTAGGAATAATCGATAAAAAAGCTCCGTCACCAGAATCCATATTGTTAGCATCAGGCATCGATTCGAAAGCACGTTTGCTGTGCGTATCCTTTGTATTAATCTCGCTATTCAAATTGAGGCTATACTGAATCTTTCAATGTGAACACGCGGCAGTTTTCATTCATTGAAGTTACTTCAATCGACTTAAAGTGAAGGCCTTCACTTCAGCCTTCATGTGAATAGGGTATTAGACGTATTGCAGTTAAACAATGCTGGAGACAGTAAGCATTTCTGTAGAACCCCTCCCTTGAGATTAGTATACTGTGTCCTTCTATACTCATATTTGATTTTTGACTGCTTTTTCAGTGACAGAGTTCGAGTGTTTACGAATTAAGAAAAGGAGCTAAAGCATTTTTTTGAAAGAGGTAACATGTCAATCTATAAGGTTAAAGTTAGAAATATTACAAATAGTGTTTTCGTCTAGGGGAAGTTCCTACGATCCTATCAGACAAACAATCTAGACTGGTGATGGCCAGTCTTTTCTCACCACTACTACCCACTTTTAAAAGTACCAAATTTGATACTTTTCTAGACTCAAATTTTCTGTAACGCCGAACAAACAAAGTCCATCAGGCTTGCCATTAACTAAAGCGCGTGCATTGGGTCCTGGGTATGACATAAAACTGCACCTTGTTGATCCCTTGAGCAAGGATACCAGCCTGTTAGCTCCTCTTGCCAGGGTTGCGGTGACGCTGTTGGCAGCAGGAGAGTGGATGTCGTAAAAGGCTAGAATGGTACAATCAATCAAATGGTGTTTATGACTTTACGTTTGGCGTGAGTATAGTTCAACTAGAAAATCGCCAAAGATACGTCGCAGAAAGAGAGCACTTGAAAGATTATAGTTAAAACGTGACCTGTATGTTGGACTTAGACGCTGCCCAATTTACATTCGGCTGCCATGGTTAGGTCCAGTGTTTGAAAAGTATGAAAGTCATATGAGGAAGACGTTGACAGATTTGTTTTGGTGCCGCCGACACGAAAGTCATGTTTACAAGTCGCTCACTCTGCCCAGCAGCTCGTAAGGAAGTGCTTTACACCCTTGCCAGAAGCAACATGATATACAAGTACCAGTGTCCCTATGGGGAAGTGTATGTGGGTCGTACATCTCAAAGGCTGCTTGACAAGGTAAAGGAACACGTACCCAATCAAATGCGTGAAGGCCTACCAATTGTTCCTAGGAGACAATCAGGAAGATCAGCTGACTTAAAAGAAAGAGTGGAAACACTAACCAGATCGGCGATAAAGGACCACCTAATAGGAAACGCTGACTGTGCACAAAGCTACAGTAACGAACATTTTTCAATTTTAGGTAGGGTACGATCTAATTTTCATTTAGCTGTTTAGAATCGATTTTTATTTTTCATCTTAACGTCTTAAGCCTAGTTTGTGTAGACAGAAAGAATTTGTTTTTAGGTTATCACTGTTTTAGCGCCCCACCAATTTAGGCTGTGTAATTTTGTCTACGCCCGTATTTTGTTGTAATTTCTATCCTACTGTATTCCTTAGCTATAAATTATTTTTCGTCTGTGTAATCATTACCGATGTAGATCGACTGACGAAAATCGGCGAAGAGCTTTTCGATCAAAAGGAGTTATTTGCTGAATTGTGTTTCATGTTCTGCAATATTAATAACATTTTTTATTTTACAATTCATTCCCTACAGGTAACGTTCAATTTGTATAATCTGTTACATCAGCATCCTAAATATGGTGCTGCGTCCTAAATATGGTGCTACGTCTTAATGGGTTAAATCAACTAGGTTGACTAGTTCTGGTCTAGAGACGCACAGCTTGTTACTTCGCCATAACAAAGAAGGTCCAGTTACATAAGTTGTGTTTTGAATCAGTCTTTCCTTTAGATAGCTCTCTACTTAGAGCCAAATAAAGCTATAGAACAAGGCACTGGTGGAAATATGAACAACTTCCGCTGTTAGATACACCCCCATTGCAATCCAGAAAGTACGAATAACATTTCATGTTTGTTATTTGCTGTTATGATCGTACTGAGAATGTAGAGAGAGTGACCACACGTCAAGTTACCATGATCAAAGTGTGTATTGCTTAACATTGTTAGTTAGGATATACATAATATTACGAAATAATCGCAAGACTGTAATGGCAGTCTGACGACATAGGGGTATTCCTTACATGGAATGACCCTCACAACACATGCACATTCAGTTGTTGCAATCGAGTCTGTAGTTCATTGGTAAATTTTAAAAAACAATAGAGGTGAAGAGTGAAACAATGTAACAAATTTATTTTTAAACAACGAGTAAGGACAGTTAAAATAACCTAACCATGTTAGGTTATTTTAACCTAACAGTTAGAATAACCTAACCATGTTAGGTTATTTTAACCTAACAGTTAAAATAACCTAACCATGAAAGAATACATTGTTTAGGTGTCTAACCAGTAATTGCATTCTCGGTCCACCTCACATCGCAAACAATGGACGCGTCATGTCTTGAACTCTTTTGAGCTCCTTTCACTTGAGCTATGTATCTTTGCAGGCAAAGATATAATTTAATGAATCATGGAGTCATGGGTTAAACTGCGTTCGAGAGCGCAAAAGATTATTCTTGTTCAATTCTTCTTTATTGGCGTGGAGTTTTCGATTATACCACCGAGTCTTCCATTTTATCTGAAGCAACTAAATACTCCAAATTTATCCTTATACTATGGCATTACATTTTCTGCATATTATTTATCGAGCATGATCAGTGCTTTGGTCATTGGTAGAATTGCAGATACAACTCTCAGATTTCAAAGAGCAGTGTTGTTCATCATTGCTCTTACAGCTTTAGGATATGCCCTCTACATGACTGCAACCGATAGTAATATGGTAGTTCTCGGTCGATTCCTCTCTGGCAATGTAGATGCATTGTTTCCTATAGTTTATGGAGAATATGGAAGATGCTATACCAACGGAGAAGTTAGACAACAGGGTAGTTACTTAATGGCAATGCATACGTTGGGATTTTGTATTGGACCAGGACTTAACCTATTGCCTAATACATATACCATACACATTGGTAATTTTACAATACGCTATACGAATGCTCCTGGAGTGCTATTGTTTATTGCATACGTTACGCTTTTCATATTCTACTTCTTTGGGCTTTCTGATTTATCTTTAGAAAAGCAGAAACTGATTGCTTCGGGTAAATGGAATGATGAAAAGGAAAAGCATCTGCTATTAAGCAAAAACAATCATGAACCAACAAAATCAAATATAAAAGATAAAGAAATTAACTTTGCTGATGAGGTAATGCAGCATTTGCTGCTAGAGAAAGAGAACACACCGGAAAAAGGCAAATATTGGTGGAAAGTCATGTTTGAGTTTATTACTCGTCCAAACATTTTAATATTATTGTATGGCGAAATGGTTTGGGCTGCTTCTATCATGTTTGGGGCTTTACTAATACCACTTGTAGCGGTGGAAATTTTACATCTGAGCTCACAAACCATGTCACTCATTTATATTTCCTCTGGGGTGTTGATGTCCATCATACTGTCAACCAGTGCAAAGTGTTTTACTCGCTTTAGCTCTATCACTGTATCAACATCGGCATTTATTATGAGCTTTATAGCTTTTTCATGCTTGCCGTTGGCACTCTTATCAAGTAACCTTTCGTTTGGAATACCAGAAACACCCTTTTGCATGTTTGCAGTATTAGTATATGTTAGTTACTGGATTAATTCAGTAGCCTTGAAAGCAATTTTATCTTCACAAGTGACACCAGAATCTCAAGGCTTTAGTCAAGGAATGTTTAGCACTGTGGAATACACAATATGTATCATAGTAGGAGTAAGTATTGGAGTTGTGTTTGATTTTCTTTCTTACTTTTGCTATTGGATGATGCTAATATTTTTAATTGCAATAATTCTGTTTGTTGTATGTTATGATACTTTAGAAGCTCCAGTAATCGTAGAGAATGTGACATAAATTGTCATGTGAAGAAAAATTTAGAAGTGGCAAGTTGTTAGTTACTATTGGTATTTTAAAATGTTTTTAAATCAGAATGATGATCCTTGTTCTCAAAAGCACAATTTATGGATCATTTTTCTTTTTTCATGTATAGATAATATTTAATAACGGAATCATTAGTGAAATGCCATTAGTGTGGTTGTGGTTTTTGAATGTGAAAAGTGGCACGGTAAGAATTTGCTACTTTCCAAATATTTGTGGGGCATGGCCCCCTCTGCCCCTCTGTTCCCCGTCGGTGATCATAATCTCGGTACATCACAACGAGCATTCACGAATTTTAAAACGATTAACTTCAGTCTAGCATGAATTTGCTAAAATGTCATCCTGCTCGAACAAAAATGCCTACAGCAGTGCCATGTTGGATACTCTTTGCATGTTTGACAGGTGTGAGTGGGATTTCTTTGGGTCGGTTTGTTGCACGTTTATGGTATTTATGCATTATCGTGGGAGGTTTGTCGTTCAACATGTATAATTTTTGTAACTATTGAAACGGTCTGTTGCTATTAATCCTGTGGGTTTTTTTTATTTTGAACGCTATCGATTTAAAATAACCACAAAATATTGACATAACTTTTGCACTTAAAATATGCACGTCATTTACTGTTTGTTTAACGTTTATCAATAGGTGTGAATATTTAATGCGTTTTCTGGAGCACTTAGCAAGTTAAAGTCTACACTTCTTTTTCTTCAGTACTCTAGATCATGCTCAATACTAGCACAACAGACGCATTTGGTGATGGGTTACATTGTAGCCAAGAAAAAAATTCTTATCTCGGCCGAAGTTTTCAAAATTCGGTTATATCTTGGTAAACCACACGACTTCTAGTACGATTCCCTGTAGCTACTATCTGCAAATTCGTGAGTTTTAGGGTAGCTCATAAAATTTGCGCAAAAGAGGTAAGAATGCGACGATTGCAACTGTAACGATAAGCTTTATTTCGTCTTTGTCCGTTCAGCGTCCGAAAGACGACGCGACGAAAATTAGCGTCAAACATTGTGGTACTCCATGCGCTTCTCAAGTTCATTGATGTCCTTGAGGCCAGCGTCGCGAGGTAGTGTGTCAGCATGTGCTTGTGTTAGACGCTCTTCTGTTTGTCCCATGCTCGGGGCGCACATTCTAATTCAGATAGCAATAGAAATAAGAGGGTTCTCATCCATAATCATGCGGTTTAGATTCTCTATGATCGAAGAAATTCCTTGATTTACTGACAGATCATGAGTTATACGATTGCATTTCTATTGAATAAAATAGTTGAAAAGTCGGTTTGTAGTGCAAAACGTGAATATTGCGTTGAGTAACGGATTCACGAATGAAAGAGATTGAATAGAAAGACCATGGTAAAGGTTTAATAGAAAGAGTATGGGTAACAAGTTGTGTAAGTTCGACGCCAAAAGTAGGCCTCAGGTTTAACCCAAATCCAACTGCTGGCTTTTTCTCTACAAAGGATTGGTCATGGATTTATCACGGATTTCATTGGAGTATAGACGGATCAAAGCTGTCAATCGATTACTTGCTACGAAGCAATCAGTTGAATGGAGATCATCAAATTATGACTTCTTTCTCGCAAATTTTACACATATTCCACCGATTAAACTTTTGCAAACAGCACTTACAGTGCATCGCAGGGGAAAGAAGGGGATCTTTTTGTTAGAAAATCAGCTGAGGAATGTTTACATGGCTACAGCGTCATCAATGAAACCAAATGCCTCCTTCGCGATAGTAGTGATAATGATTTAGAACACTGTAGAAGAAATAAGTGCAGATTTTGAGTCTCTAAGCGCTGCATGTTTGTAGAGGCCACACCATGTAGTTTTTTATGCTTTTGACGTCTATAGGCTAGTACTTGATTGCAATAAAAACACTTTATCAAGGTCTTAACCACTTGAATCAATATCCATTTCCGAAATCACAGTTTAATCCTCAACATGGTGTTCAGTTCGTTGACTGTTAGATATCCTCAGAACAGATTACCCTGCGTCAAAGTCACGTAACTTTTTGACTTTCGCCTATGCCGATACTAGCTTCTCAGGGCAGGAGGCACAAGCTCAAATGTAGGAATTTTGGTTTGTTTTAGCCATTGAAATACCATTTATTGTACTGAGAATCCAGTTTAAGTAGCTGTCCTTGTCAAACAGTTCCTACGAGTCCGTGTAGAGTACCATTAATTACCTTGGATGCCGATAAAATGGCCTGAACTTCTTTTCTCCTCAATTGTATTATCTTGTTATTATTTTTTGCTAGTCATACTCACATTAATTAAGCTCAACAATATTTTTTTAATTTAGTTTAGTTTTTGTAACCGATCAAGGTTTAAGTCAGAACATTGCTCTTGTAGTGCCAATTGGAAGGCGCCTGTAGGCCTCATAAGCAAAAAGGTAGCCTTATGATGCAAGTTATTTTGATGAATGATCTACTGCTACCAATAACTTGTAACATTTTTGATAAAAAGAAGGGTAGTAAAGGCATTAGCATAAATAACCGTTAAGTTACAGTTAACGAAATTGTATGCTGAAAATATGATTATATATTGTAATATGATGTACGAGTCGGAAACGACGTGTCAAAAATAAGAGATGTAATCACTCTTCTTCATTCTGATGCTACCAAATTTTTATGCAGAGGTGAAGAGTAGGTTTTATTCTGGTTCTTTGTTTAAATCATCTAAGGCTGTTATAGGGAACAGGAGCACATACAACGGTTAAAGGTGACCCATGTTTTCTGTACTGAAGCCCTTCTGGCAAGCAGATTTGTCCAATGTTTGTTAGGGTTTTTGAACTGATTATTGTTTTCAGCTGAGGCACTGTGAAAAGTGTATTGAATTCTACTCAACACAAATCTAACACATGTTTGCTATCTAACACAAATTACTGAATAGTGAGGCCTTACTTTATGAACTCTTCGGTGGTTAATTTTAAGGGGATGAAATATGAGGGGCGGATGTGTATTTTCCGTAAATTTCTTAAAACGAGGGGTTATAACTAAATGACGGTCGGAAAATTATGCAATTATACTGCACTATACAAATAGCCTGTCTCTGACATAGTTTGTAAAGGTTGCTCTGGCTGACTGCGGCTTCTGCTGGCTCTTGGATATGTTCTTGAGAATGCTGTAAGACTCAAGTGGAAGTACTCTGGGATGTCATTGTCTTTCTCATGTGTTTTTTTGCCTTGCAGTTGAAGAGGCTAGAGGAGACGGCTGGTGTTGGTCTCCTTCTCCAGGTTTACCTGGATCTCAGCATATGCGATCTTGGCAGCCTCAAAGTTTCTAACGTAAGACTTAAGTATTTTACCATAACTAACAACATTTTTGGTAAGACAAGCCTATAAATCATGACAACTAAACTAGACAAAGGACTAAAATCATTACCAAAAGCTTGTTGTTAAAGTCAAAGTAAACTGTGCATCATGATTTACTTACAAATAGCTTAGGACCACGTTTTAACAGTGTAGCATTCATGTTGAGATTGTCTCTTCATATCATATGTACATGCAAGGTCATCAAACTGTTCAGTCTATTTTGAGTCATTATACTTTGTAAAAAAGATTTAATCAATGTCAGGTGAGAATGTCCTTCACTGTCCTTTTTTGCTGTTTTTAGGTGTCGATGACACAATGTTCCACCCGTCCTTCTGTGACAGTGAAATAACTTAGGATTACGTTTCAACAATGTATCCTTCAATTCGAGAGCGTCTGTTATGTTAGTACGTACATGAACAGTTATAAGATTGTTCAGTATATTAGAGTGGATTTAATCTGCCAATAGGCCTTTATACAATACTAGGCGAAAAAGCCCCTGCTGGTATGTGTCATCGAAGATGTCACTATGTTCTACCTAATCTTACGTGACACTGAAATAGTTTAGGATTATGTTTCATTGATAGGTAAAATGCACTATCTGAATGATAACATCTTTAAAGTTTCTTTGGTACCGTTACCAAGAGGGAGATCTGTAAAGCACCGTTATTGCGTGAAACTGTTATGAAATTAAATTTACATACTGTTGTACATTTTAAAGATACTTGCAAGATAGCTTTTATTGGTCAATACGAAAGCAATATGAGTGAAAGAAAGTCATTTACTAAGGATTTAAAATCCATAGTTAAACAATCACCACTAGAGCCAAGGGATGACTCCTAGTCTTGCTTGCCGAGTATATCTTCTTTATGAAGAAAGAAGAAACTGACTTATGAACCCCATAAAATAGTAAGGACAATAGCCATTGGTTTTTATGACTCTTGGTCTGAAAGACTCTTAAGGACTTAAGGTTCTGAACGATCCACCTTTCTGTATGTGACCCCTTACCTAGTTTTCCCTTCCGATGTAATTACTATTAAGTAGTAAAAAATGTTTAGGTAAGGTAGCAAATGACTTATTGTTATTTACATGATTTTATTTACTCCTCAATCCTTGATGGAATTTTGTAAGGGGTACCATAAAGCGCTTTTTGATTGCCCAGGATGAAGGCAGCACTCAAGACTTGTGGTCTCAAGAAAGGAATGCTGTGGCTTTCAAGTTGAAACGGGGACTAAGTGCATCTTTATAGAGGAGGATTGCAAAGCAGACCGTCTTGTGAAAATGATTAACCAGGAATGTCACTTAGAGAACGGTATCGCTAGGTACAATTGTAACCAAGATAAAGCCAGCTGACAGAAGACAGATTCTTTGAAAACAATATCATTGGCCCTTTTTTTGAAAGATAAGCTATGCAATAGCTTCTATAACACTTTACTAGTAATATCTTGTAAACACTCTTAAATCTCAGTTCCCGTGCACAGTAGAATTCTTAAAAAACTGATTCAAGTGTTTGGCCACCTCATTAGATATTTTCGTCCACACTTAGGTCCGCTTAGTGTTTTCCCCAAGAAAATCACAGCTGTACTTTCTAGAACAGTATTCAAATTTATGGGCGCCATAAATAGACAGTGGAAATCTTAATAAGGACAAATGGTCATTATAATCAATTGCCTGTTTTACAAAACAAGCAAATTCTTACATTCAAAGAGGCCTACACAGAGCTATTGAAGAGGTTTTAATAACGGGGTTGGATACTTTTGCAGTATAAAGCAAAACTTTGCCGTTTTCTTAAACGTTCGGATAGAACTTTTAAAAACTTGTACTTAGATTCACAAGTGTATATAAGGTAGGTGGGGTAATGTTTCAATTTTTAAATCTCGTTATCGTCTTGGTGTCACTAATGTCATGTGTCACGTCCGTAGAAAAACCAATCTGCTC
>JAAAKM020004390.1:1683-11748 GCA_010016025.2 Alatinidae sp. Z8VKAUB7J3 | reverse complement strand
GCCCAGTATCACTGAACCACTGTGCCTTCAGATCAGGTGTGACATTAGAATATAAACTGAGAATTTATTTGAAATTTTACTTCTCAAATCTTTCCACTTAAAAATACAATAACCAATACTTCAACATTCCCAATAAATGCACCTGTCTCTTCTTGTAAGTCCTATTAAACGTCATTAACAAAACTATGGTGATGATGACATCTCCACACATTTCCCATAATTCAAAAAATCTATTGCTGGATACAATTGATTTATCATAGGAGGTGGCAGCCAGGCTCTAATAGACCTCTCTTGCAATTTTCTTTTTGAAGTCCCCAGTGATTCAATGGTGAGATCCCGCTCCGACATTTAATTGATTCCTGCCAAATTAGATGCAGCTAAGCAGATGACCCACATTCAAAAGAATAATCGAAAAAAACCTTCCTGTAAAAGTGAGACATATGATGATAATGCGTAATACACGGAGTAGAGACACTGCTTCTTGGTTGTCTATATTGCCTTGGTTGTCTTATGATGAACTCTCAATTTAAGAAAACGAGGACAGAATAACCTCATGTCACACGCTATCATCAACGACCAGCAGGTTTAGCCTTGTTAATTGTTCTCATTTTCAGGTCATAGGAAGCCTCGTTTTCAGGTCATAGGAAGCCACCTAATGGTATAATGATAATCAATGAGATAACAATCAACAATGGTAATGAGATAACACGCTGTCAGGTTGATTTGGTACTGTACTATTAGGAACTGCAAATACAAGCAAAGATTCACACGAGCCATACGAAAGTCCAAACTTTCAAGAGACGGAGTCAGTGCATGTGACACTTTGACAGGTTAATTTTTAAACATTTGAGGAGTAAACCACTCCCATCAAATCTGGTAGGCTTTCTATGGATATCTCATTGATTTAACAGAAACTCCTATGGAACTGTATTTGCAGTTGATACTCTGGTTGAAAATTACGTCTTTTTTCTTGTGTTTCTATATTCCTACTTTGTATCAGAGATCGTACTTTTTAGCAGAAATCTTGGACTTCTTCTTTTGGTCCTGCCTTCTATCTGAAATGATCATGCGCAATGCGGGTAAAGACTTTTGTAATCCCAAGATCAGAATTTGCCATATTTCCCAATTGAATCATAGAAGGTCCAGGATTTGTAGTAGGCAAATACTACCTTTGCTTTGTCCATGAATCTCTAAAGTCTTCTTACACCAAAGAGTGTTTGCACAATTATGATCTTTATACCTTATTGATCCATTTGTGTTGGAATGGGAAGGGATCGACAATCTTAAGAACGCAAGACACGAAAACATAGTATGCTATGTGATTTCAATAAGAAAGACATTCATAAATGGACAAAATAAAAGCAAGTAGCATGTCAATATATTTAGAAATCTTTATTGTAGTTTAAACTATTCATATGTTTAAATGAATTTATTATGCGTGTGCAGAGTGAATTTTCTTCAGTAAAAATTGCTTGTTAGCAAAAAAAGGCAGTGGAATGTTATAACGAATGTTCTAACGTATGTTCCAGCTTTGTAGTGAGAAAACTGAGATTTTGTATAAAATGGCACGCTGCAATGGTAGTGCTCACACTGATGGTATAAAACTGGTTACATTTAAGTTCTTTGTATTGAGATTCGGATGGAAATCCGATGAGGAGCAAATCTCACTTGTTATTTCATCAACAATTACCATCAAACTATATAAGACGATTAGTTCATTTGTAAAAATTAACGGACTCCCCCTCAGATTTCACATATGAATTAAAAGTAAAACCACGCGCTCACGACAAAAAGTTTTCCGTTCGAACCTCTAGTATTAATAGAATAACTTTTCTGTAAGAGACATGAAAATAGGTAAGATACATCTTCTTAGTGTGTATACTGTAATCATGGATAACTTAATCAAAAATATTACGTCATTTGTAATGCTTTTCATTGAGTTACGTATTCCATCTTCGTTATGACAAATTTTCTTAACAAATTAAACCGCATTTAAATTTTATCTCATTCATTATATACCTGCTACAATACACCATTTGTTAATTAAAGAGGGCTATACATAGCAATGCTCCTGTAAAGCCGTAAACATTGTTTGGACCCATCAGTTGTAAGAACCCACCAATATCTTGCTTACAGATGGTTACTTCAATTATTGATTTGATATTTTAATGTATTGTGTATTCACAGATCAAATACATTGCAAAGATGTTGTGTGTTATCTAGCTCCCTGTATTGCCAATTTTGCACAACAAGATGCAAAAAAAGCAAGTACATTGTGCAATTGCCAATGTTCCAAGAAAACTCACTTCTGAGCTCCTTTGACCAGTGTAAAACTACAGAAATTTTGAAGCTTCAGGGAGGCTGTGTCGTCTAAACATTGACCAGGTTATTGCTATCAGCTTCTAAGAAATCCAACTTTCCATGCCTCCCAGATTTATAAATTTTGCCATCCAGGTTCACAATTCACCTGTCTTCTTCAAACCCTTTATGAAACCTCCCGTAGTATATTGAACATCTGATATGGATAGCTAACAACGTTGCAAAATATTTGTCGGTTAGTCATCAGGCTCCCCATATAGCATCTCCAATTTCCTGGAGGCAAGCCTTGTTATCACTAGGTCCAGCTCTGATTACCTTAAAAGGAATGAACTTGATATCTGTCTGATACTTCGAAGCATCAGTTTAGTACCAAATAAAACTAAAGGAGCTCTTCATGTTAAGCCAGAAGAAGAAGAAGAAGAAGATGGTCGACCGGAGTCGGAGGCAACACGGATGCTCCTCTTTCCTTAGCTTCTACCACTGCAGTGGTAGGGGTGGGTGCCACTTCTATCCCAAGTCAAGTTTTTGATTACTTCTCCCAGCATAGCTGGTTCTCATTTCACCGACCCCGTGAGGATGGAAGGCTGAGTGAACCTTGGCACCATTGTCTCAAATCGAACTCCGGTCGCTCGATCTGTAATGTAAGTCCAGTACCACTGGACCACCGTGCCACACACCAGAATCCTCGCTTTAAAGTAGGCCACATGATAAATCGACCCTCTACGAGTTGTCCTTTAAATTTGACATCAAATGCATGCTTATTCTTACTTATGAAAATTATACCCTAACAGTTGCATACTATCAACAACTTCATATTTGAGGCAATAAGGCAAGGGAATGGAAATGCGAAAGAAATATGATGTGCGTTTGAAAGGAGCCCGAATATAGAATTGTTTTCATGGGAGAAAGCTACAAGTGCCATTAATACTCCGGGTGAAAATCAAATTCAAATAAGAAATATGAAACCCCAGGAAATGACACGTCATTTTAGAGACATCGCAGTACACTTTATTTAAGCTTTTGATGCTATCTTGTATTTTCTATAAAGAATTTTTTACAATGATACAAAAACAACGTTTTTAAGAAGATAGAAATTATAACTGATACAAAATGGAACTTATGAAAAGAATTTACGAAAAAAAGAGAAAAAATTACAATAATGGTGCGAAGAAGTTAAGTAGATGCTGACAAGGTCGTGCATTAAAACAAAAAAGAGGAAAAGCTGACAATTGTGAGTTTAAAGATAGCCTAAGCTACACTTTTTGAGTATCTTACTTCCTAGCAGTCAAAGAGATTTCAGCATTCTGTGATTCTTCGCCGATTCTTTTACTATTATTTTAAAACTAAGTCCCATATATCCAGATATGGATTCATTTTGAGCATTTGAAGGATATTCAAAGAAGGATCTACAAATCTGATTTCGATTTAACACAAGAAAAGTGAAAAGTAACAATAAAAGTTTTGGTGTGAATGGAAATTTTATATGTCGATTTACATAATATTGCCACGTTTTGGAACTTTACAACCTAATAATTCTTATCAACAGACTTTTTATCATAACATGGTGTTTGATTAAAGATACGTAATTTCCGAGAATATAGATTCATCCTCATTCTCATGAAGAGGTTTATAAGAAAACGGTGCGCTGCAGATACTTCATCTTATCGTTGATGAAATAATCTTAGAGATTTATTGAAAATATTGAATTTAAGTATTCCTTGCCGGTGTTTGCAGGTTATGTTTATTCGACTTTGAACATTCCTCAATTCTATACTTTGCTTCAGTGATTATTAGCTGCCATCGTTTAGGGACTGGTACCAGTTAAGCACTCTTTATAATGTTCTACAACACAAAGAGAATGGCTGGTTGTTAACATAGTCTATGGGCGGTCACCAATTCACTTCTTTAACACCCATTGTTCATAATGGCTTAATATCCTCTCTGTTTAAATGTTAAAATCTTTTAATTGGGCGATTAGGTGTCTGTCAGCACCTGGAGGGATACAGTAACATCTCCTTGCTAGTTGAAGATCCACTTTCATTTATTTTGCGGGTTTTAAAGCAATGAAAATTACACGGCGAGACTTCGAACTGTCCTATTTCTTCGCTTAGTTGTAGCTTTGGAGTTGGATCATGCATTAAAACGACGTTGTGTGCACTCATTAGACGATGTCATTGTCAGTCAAGCTTGATTTACTCTCTGAAAACCAACCAGCGTCAACGTGGCTATAGCCATGGAGGGAGATGACAATCCCTACAAAGCGACGAATGATAATATTAAAAAGCAGCGAAGTAGAAAATAGAATTAAAAGGCCTTTGCCATTCCAATTGGTTACTGTAAGAAGGCAGGTATATGATTCCAAGGATTTGTACGGGAATCTATCTCACATGCATTAACAAATAGGGGTGGCGGCATATGTCAGACTTTGTGTTTTCTCTACATCTTCCCTTGCCATATTAGTAAGAAAACACAGTTTTCTGCCTTTGTCCAATAATAATCGTAAAATATAGTTAAGTTTTAGACAAATATTTTACTCCATGTTTCAGCAGAAGTGATCGATCATAGAAACGATATTGATAAATGTCCACAGATGGTTATAAATCCTATTTTACATTGTATCAGGTTTTATTACCATAATTATTCAAACAAGAGCCACTTTACTTTACAAGTTTTGTCTTTACGCCCTTCCAATTCATTTATCAGTAACCGTAGAAAGAACACCTTCAGCTCTGCTGAACAGCATATGCATCAATTATTTGATTATTATAAATATTGCTGAAATTCCTCAGGTATAGTGACCTAGTTTTTCAATACAAAATGCTTTTAAAATATTTAATTTAATTGAAATAGTAAAAATAAATATAATATAAGTAACTAACTAACTAACTAAATAAATAATAAAGAAACTTAGAAATTTAATTGTTTCTGTTATTTCTGTTTAGGAAAACAATGCTGATGCTATTTCAAGGTAAAAGTTTATTGCATTATTGCCTTTTGGGATTACCCCCCCCCCCCCAAATAAAAATTTTGCCTGTCATGTCACAACCCCCTTAAAATATTAAGAGCTGAATCTTTCTGACATATACTTTGAATTTGCACGTTTGAAAAATGTAAGTGTGGTCGCAAATCAAATAGAAAAGCTACTTCCAACGGCCATTATAAGAATATAAACAGACCTTATTTTCTTTGTTTATCAAAGTACTTTACACACATAAACAGCTTTCGATATTTTACATTAGCACATTTTTTCAATTTCAAACCAAAATATTAAATTTGAGCGAATATTTAACCAAGCGGAGTGCTAACTGGTGACATTGATATACAAATAGATGCCCGGTCTAAAAAAAATTTAATATCTAGAAACAAATGATTTTCACTATTTAAGTACTTGAGGATAATACTAAAAGTGTACCAAACTTCAGTGGCTGGGGACATACTGTTGCGAAGCGACATTGAGGGGTTCAAGAATTGCCCCCTCCCCCCGCACAGAATTTTATGTGAAAAAGCCCCAAGCAGAATAGAGTTAAGTCGCACTATTAAACTCTCGGAAATGGCCATGACAATGCAAGTTTTAAACTAAGCGCTGTTAAAGTGAAGTTGAATAAACAACCTGTAGACCTGCCTATTTCGATGACTAGACTACAACCATGTAGCCGCCTTCCCTTCCCCATGAGCCGATCTTGATTCTTAAAACTGTAAACTGTTTCTGTTTCTCTTTACGAGTAGAATCCATTGATGGAGACTCTTTCAAGAGACCCTGGCAGAATGCTAACAGTAGGGAAGACGTCTGTCTTGATGCTTAGCTCTCGTGCAAGACTTTGACCAGTCAAAATTGTCTGTGTCTCAACTCACTGTAAACAAGACGTAGACAAACGCGTTTAACATTGATAAACAATCATTGTTAATGCAGACAACAAACTCCTCCTTGTTTAATCAATGTTGCTAGACTCTAACAAGTCACAATTATAAACATGTCCATATAGTTACAATGAAACAATTACACATGATTAACATTGTTTATCTACGATCTTTCAGAATATTGACAAGTTACACCATTTTTAGATAAATAATTTTGCCACCCGGGAAAAAATTATCGTTACTACTTTTGCAATAGATTTCTAGACAAATTGCAATTGTCTGGATAAATGAAGGGAGCATATTCTCAAATAATGTTAGTATAGAAGATGAGAGAAAACTTGTCCGAGCTACATTCGAACTATGCCTAAACCAAACCAAACTTGGGCCCGACTTGTGTTCGACCTGAGCCCGACCCGACATCGGACAATTCTGAGATTGGTTCAGTACAATCTGGCTTCATCTTGGCTTCATGAAAGATATTACTTGGGATTGACCATTTGGGTTTAGTTTCAACAAAACTCATTGAAGGACTTTCCAGAAAACTTCGTTTCAGTGTTCATTCTTGCTAGAAAGGAAAGCAGACATTTAAACAGTTTCATGACAAAAGGACGTCATTCCTATTCCAATGCATATTGTACGTCATCCCTAGGACATGTGAAAAGAACAAAGAAATTGGAAGCTCTGAGCTTAATTGGGAAGCTTGAAAGGAAAGAAGCAAGAGGCAACCAAAGAAAGACATTTCTAAAGAACCTTGGGAGTAGTCTTCACATACGAACAATTTGGGACAGAGACCAAAAAAGACAAAATATCAAAGGTATGAAGTTCGTCAAAGCTCTGGGAGGACAAGAAGTCAAGAAAAAGCGAAAGAGTTTTAAATCTAAGACTCCAAAGATAACATTTTTAACGAAAGTCGAGTCAGTGTTTCTGCGAAAATGTAAATAAACTGTTGGTTAGACGTTGATACATATTTTCACGCCTTTTATGGGTCTGTAGATCTTTACAAGGCTTGTCATTGTCGTTGACGTGAAAATATCAAAAGACGATCTGGCTGGCAGTGTTTACGTGTGGGGGTCTGGACATCAAGTATTCACAACTCGCAGTCCAAACACAAGCTGTACCTACCAAATTTGCAATGAAACCAGCGTGTGTCTTGCTGAACTACGGCGTTTGTCGACGGACACGATTAAACGTAGAGAAAGAGTGGTAGTAGTCAATGCAAACAGTGCAAACTGGTGATGGCGATGATGATGAAGGTCATGATGATGACAGTACGCAGTTTGAACCATTGTGAAATAACGCTTTATAATTTTCCTAAAGTTCTCAACTCATTCTGCTTGGCATGCGCATAAACCGTTGATCCCGTGTTGGTTTAGGCTAGCATATAGCAGATAGCATAGAGGTTTTAAAACTAAAGTAAAGGCCACATTTCTGTGTGGATGTCTTATGACC
Source organism: Alatinidae sp. Z8VKAUB7J3 (assembly GCA_010016025.2). NCBI lineage: Eukaryota > Metazoa > Cnidaria > Cubozoa > Carybdeida > Alatinidae > Alatinidae sp. Z8VKAUB7J3. The sequence continues at coordinate 4,122 of JAAAKM020004390.1, read as the reverse complement.
ATAAACTCAGTCTTGTCAAGATTATGACTGAGTTTGTTTATTCTTACTCGTTCTGATATTCTTGAAAAGAACACTAGAGAAATAGAAAAGTATGTCACCATCGGGGATCGAACCCGTGACCCAATCTAGACGATCATTCTGATATTTTACCTAGCTCTTGATGTGCGTCTTTGTCTAAATTCGTTGCATCATTTGATGTAATGCTTTCTTTAGTAACATGGAGATCTACATATATCTTTCTTAATCACTAAGAGAAATGATAACAAGAGGGTACTAAGCAAGACCCTTGAGGAACACCACAGGACAGGTTATTATTTTGGGATTGTGTTCTGTTAAATAAACAGAGCAGTTTCCTTTTTGTAGATAAGCTTCAAACCTTATAAGGATTGTACCCAACATGCTTATAAGTCTGTACACTTCTCATTTTGCAATTGATTATATCAATAGTTCTTAAAGTTAAGGAAAAGAGTGAGATTGATTTTTTTAAGCAATGTTATCTTGACAGAATTCTGTGCTGAATTTCAGCAATCTTACCGTTGAATGGGAATTACAAAAAGGCCTCTTGTTTGCTCTTTGATCACTGAAAAAGTCAGATTGTTGGTAGTGTGCGGTAAATTCAAGCATCTGCCTATACAAATATAAAACATAAATAGGTTGATAAACGTTAGAATCAGTCCTATTACTTGATTTATCCGATTTAGGAATGGGCTTTCCTTGGCTTGTGTATTGCTCTTGGTAGATTTTCTTTACTAACACTAGTTTACCCGTTTCTCTTCTCACTAAACTCGGCTAAACGTAAGTTCAGACTGAGGATAACAGAAACGCTAAAGCAAATCTATCGTTACGTCATTATGTTATCTGATGACATCATCATTTACGATTGCTGTCGTGATTTATCTAGGACGTCAACGTTTAAAAATATGAATTATTTTTCTACAAGATTCATTCGATAAATACGGTCTATCTAGAAAAGTAAGGACAAATATTCTAAAATTATAAACAGACTCAACAATGTAAGGGAATACTATGACGTTAGGAAAATTTTGGCTTTGATCAATAATCCCAAAAGTTCGAACATAAGAGTTCGTGACAAAATTTACACGATGTATTTTTGTTAAAAAGAAGATAAGGTTAACTTAGTTACGTTCTTCTATGAAACGTTAAAAAGAAATCACAAGTCGCGATTGGAGAGGTTACAATTTGAGCTAATTCTTTTTACTTTTCTACCATTTTATTAAAAATAAAAGTTGCACATGGTGGTAAGAAAGAAAACTTGCAAACATAAAACCATTCTTCTAACAAACTATAGAAAAAGGCATTAAAAGTCAAAATCATTGTTTTTTGTGACTTCAATTCGTACGAGAGTGATACGAGGAAAATAGAAGTGAGCACGTCCCGAGAAAGTTGTAGCTACATAACAAATATAACAAATATATTAACAAATATTAAAATGTATATAGGAAGTTAAAGTGTCAAACAAGATAGAGATTAGGAAATGCCATAAAATTTCACACCACTTCATATTACGGTTCAAATATTAAGGAAAAAGGCATTTGTGGTGGGCAAGAAGAGCTCACCCTCGGGTCTTCATAGACTTGAAAATTGAACTAACTCTTGGTCATTATATGGACGTAAATGGTTTTTTCATTATTGCTGCTAAGGTTGCCATTTCAAAGTTATTCGTTATAGTGTGGACGAGGGCTTCAGGGACTATGCATCCTCATAATTGCAGCAACAAACGATATCAATGCCTATTTGGCGACCTTTTCAAGTTCACTAAAGTTGTCACTCTCTCCGCCTCACGGCCCCAAAGTATCCTGAATTTGACAATAAAGAATATAAACAATTATTAAGCATCTAAAGCAAATGTTCACCGGAATGAGATGAAACATACATAATCGAATGCTATTTTCCCTATTCTAATACATTCACTGCTTTACAGATGTTTTTTATTCAGCTTAAGAACTTCGCTTTTAATCTTGACTAGGTCATCGCCACCTTTTTGCTTCTAAAACTCGATCATTTCTCTCAGTTCATTTCCAACTCTGTGATTGACCCATATTGTAGCTTCCATAACCGAAAAGTTTTTATAGAAAAAGACGTTTTAACGCTGTTTTAGAAACATTATCATAGCTGTTTAGGAACTGAAGTTCGGAACTATTAATTACACTGATAATACATTCTATGCATTAATTATGGACAGTTAATGACTGTTGCTTGCCTCCTAGGGAGTGACATGAAACCCAAGTGATCTGGATAATGCCTCAAAGCCCCCTGCAATGCAAATAATGATCTTAAAAGGTAAGAATGATTTAGAAGAGGAACTACAGGGAATACAATCGCTATCAAGATTGGCTCCACCAGCAGCAACCTTTTGATTAGAACGATGAGCGTACAAAGCTATTTACTTATATATACTCGGTCTTGTGTGCTAAAAGT
>JAAAKM020004388.1:0-11749 GCA_010016025.2 Alatinidae sp. Z8VKAUB7J3 | reverse complement strand
ATAATTAATTTGCAAGCTATTGTGGTAATGCTCCACTATTTGAGAATTATGTATAATTGCAATGTGTCTGCTGGGAATATATATATCTAAATATATATATATATATATACACACATATATACATATATTTAACACTTGAAAATCGTCGTGAGACCTGAAACCGGCAGCGTCAAATTAAATATCTGAAAGACGTACTCGCCTTGTATTCATTCGTAAATCTTATTGCATCTATATATCGCAGGATTTACGTCTAGATTAATCGTATACACCATATATATATATGGTTTCGTTTCGATGTTATGTTTTTCAAAAATTCACCATCATAACATCGAAATGTCAACGAAATTGTGTATTTAATGAATTCTATATAATATTTATATGCATAGGAGGATGCTGGCTGTTTGCGTATATATATACATATATATGATTGAAAAAGAAACTTAACACACAGGTAATTATACCACTGGCTACAACAGTACAATCTCTCAATGACTATCAGATCTAAAAGTAAGCAAACGTCGATTAAATTTCTGCAAGTTGTAATTTTACGTCGATTTAGCTACAATTATTGTCTGTTTTTCTTACACCAGTTTCACCAAATGTAACGGTCAACGACGATATTACAAGCATTCTTATGACACAGCCTTTGCAACCACCTGGTTTTAAAGGCTTCGGATATCTTTACAGTTGCCAAAACCGATCTCAAAATGGAACACCATCAGGAGTCAATGCAGTCTTTGGTAACTTTACAATATCAAAGAAAAGACTTGTTACATTCAACAAGAGCTTGCCATACTTCCATCTCTGCAGGTTTGAATTAATGACAGTGACTCATCGAGGAATTCTAGGAATAACAGTAGTCAAAGTAAATACAACAGAAGGAGGTAATAAAGCAAAAGCTGGTGAATCTTTAGTTAAAGACGTATATTTTACAAGTATAAAAAGTTACTCTGCCCTTCGATGAAATATCTACATACGTAATGTCAGCGCGTTGCACAAAATAGCATATAATTCTTTACTTACAACCTTTTTCGTCAAACACCCCTTTAAGCACGATCTCCAAAATTATCATATTGAAACAAATAAAACATTTTACACAACTGTAACTGGCTTTGGACTGCCTGTATGGCTTAGTTTGTAGAAAGTAGCTTCCGTTACAGCTGTATAGATCAACTTACGCCCAAGCAGAAGATAAATTCTTTTTGGCTGAGAGGCAAACGTTTTCCTGGATGTCTGTGCACCAACTACAGAACAGTCAAAATGATATGCAGACAAAGCCTTGCCTATGATACTTAAGCAATCGTCCGTGCCCATTTTGGTAAAATCTGGGTTTTAAAGCAAGTACTGCCATGTGGCAAAGTATTACTTAAGAAATTATGTATTTGTTAATGTTACGTATTTAAGAAGGAAGCAGCAACACAAATGCATCAAAATAGAGTAGTTTATTTAAACTCATAAGATTCAGAACTCTGTACTCTTAACCATCAGACGAGGCAGTATAACCGTATCTGGGTTCCTCACTGCTTAGACCTTGTTCATGAAAAACGTACGGGTTACTCTTAAGACCTAAGACGAAGCTATTAAGACCTAAATTTCTTTTTTAGTTATTTGGTTTAACCACAGAGAGGTTATTTTACTAATAAGTATTTCAATATCGAATTAAATTATATTTAATTGCTATAAACAGTAAAAATTTAAAGTGAATATTGTTTGCTGCTTATGTCAATGAACATTTTCATTAATTTCTTCTCGCCCTATCTTTCTATATTACTTCCATTTTGTTAACAGTTCCATCCTTGGCCCCTAGTAATGTTGCCGCAAAAGCAATTAATCAAACATGTATCGAGCTCTCACCTGGCACTATACCGGAAGAAAATTATCACGGAGTTCTTCAGGGCTTCAATGTGACTTACTGCACTGTTCCAGATAGAGAAAACTCCACTCTTGTATCATTCTGCAACACCACGATTGTTAACACAAATCAAACCTCTGTCAATATTACTGGACTCCAGATGTTTAGAAACTATTCTTTCAGTGTTGGTGCATTCACCTCGAAAGGAACAGGACCAAGAACAGAAGTGTGTGAAAGGACACATCAAACAAGTAAGCACATCTGACGTAGTTACTTAATAATACACTGGCAACATACCTCTTGCCTATCATTTTGCTGCGGGACTCACGTCGCTTTTTATACCATGAGTCTGATCAGTAACATTCATACAATGTATATGTTGACAGTAATATTCTTCATGTTACAAAAAGATGCAGCACATATGATCGTTGTCCGAACCGGTTGGGGTGTGCTGGGCAGCATTAATGGCCTCTCTAATTTTCAAAAACTCGTCAATGCGACCCCACTTTTTCACCTATCTAAAAAAATGTTGTATTTTTTTATTTATTTGTTTATTGATATAGGCCAATACTGTTATGTATATAACAAGTTGTCAGTTTCAATGCACTTTTGTGCATTTACGTCAGTAGAAAGATTTTACTGGTAAAGGTGGACATCGTCATATAAAGAACGGCTTATAAGTCTGGTTTGCTTCTTTACTGCGTCTTCTGTTTTCCCTAAATATCGTATAATACCGAATGTAAGCCCGCCCGTATTTAAGCCCAGGGCTTACATTTTGGATTCTGTGTGTTGGATCCGAAATTGGAAGTGCAGAAGGCAGTGATACTAAATAAACATGGACTGAATGTATAAAACGCCTCTGTATTTACTTTTGTTCTTTTCTGAGATTTTACGCATTAAAGTTGTTATTAGTCTCTCTGATTGGACACTGAATGACGAATATTTTGGAAGACACAAGTCACCTGTTAACACAAAAGACCCTCCAAATACAAGCTTCCCCTGTATATGAGCCCCCGAATATAAGTTCACCCGAAACGCTTACAAATCTCTATAAGTCTAAGACATAAATTTGGGATTTTACGGTACTTTACTTGTTATAAAGTAAAAACAAATTTCCCTAAATCCCCATCCGACAGGAAAGCATTTAATCAATACAATTCAAGTACTCGACAACTATCACTCTACTCAATGTTGAATCATTCATTACTGATTGTTGCTCTATTTTCAATTTATGACTATAACTAACAGTGCCAAAAATTCTTTCTTTGCAGAACCCCGAAGGAGTCCCAATTTCAATGCAATTACACCTTTAAACATAAGCCATTCTTTGTTATCATGGAACAGATTCGACAAGGAATTAGACATCTGGGGATCCTATCCTCCTTGGTATTACATCGTTAATGTAACAGAGTTCTGGTCTGATCTTCTGGTCTTCAGAGCAAATGTATCTTACATGGAAGATTCAGTTGTATTCTACCATCTAATGCCATTCTATCGTTACCTGATCAGTATTAGAGCCGAAAATGCGTATGGATACGCCAATGCAAGTTTTGCGTGCCTTCGAACTGCTGAACATGGTGAGTTGACTTTTACGCAAAAATCACATCTCGCAGGGTGTAGCGTTGTAGAATGCCTTTTTTAGATATGTAGAGGGGTTTGTGGCTAAGTATTTTGCTGGGAATAGTACATGTTATGAAAACTGACATTTGAGATAATCAGTTTTGAAAGCATTCTATGGAAATAGATCGCCACTGGTCTTTTATTTCTCTAGAATCTTTTCCGCCTGATGATATCAAATCCTCTCTTCTCGATGATACTCGACAACCTTCAGTAAGCTCTGCACAGATTCATGAGAAGAATGGCAGCCCTTTGCTGGTCTTTTAATTGCGTAGAGTGTGATGTTGACCATTGGAGCTGATGTGGCGACTTCCCCAAAACTTGAAAAATTATTATCGGAGGTTACCGAACGGATCAGAGACACTCATAAAACTCATGGGAGAATTTTTCTTATTTACTAATCAGTAATACATTTCAAACAAGTTTTACAAACGTGGCTCACTGTTCTTATTTTCTGTCAATTAACTACAGTCATCAAATCTGAGATTGTAGAAGATGTTGCACTTGTGCACTGCGAAAGCTAACCTTGTAGTATTTCTCAGAAGAAACGTTGCCCGCTAGTAAGAGTTTTATCCAGATGTAAAAAACATCTGAAAATACTGCATGTACTAGATTACAATGTTGAATATTACAGTTACGAAGGTCGAAAGCAAAAGACAAAGAAATTAGTAAAGACAATAATAACAATGACATGACATATACTTGTGCTTGCAATTCTGGATGCGATTCTGGGTGTGGTTCTGGGACTGGGGATGTTTCCCTTCTTCTCCAACTCTGCTCGGTCAAATGCAACCAAACTTTGCAGACTAGATGTTGGAAACCATGGGCAGGTTTAAGGCCAGTCGCTACGCCCTTGGTGTGGACCCAGGGATGTCAGAAACTTTGCTACTGTTTTTTCTTGATGAAGGGGGCCGAATTTGAGGACAATGGGTAAAAGAAAAATTTCTAGCGCTCCCGAAGTAGTGGGAATAGAAGGCGTCTCGGGGTCGCCGTCTTCTGTAAAAGTATGTAAATCAGTATCCGGGTAGCGTGGGAAATTTATAAATAAGAACCGATTTATGGTAAAAGAGTAATTTAATAAGGAGTTTGAAGTTACCCTGATTTCGTGTGGTACTTGATACAAGCAGCAGTTACAGTACTATGATCCTTTGAATTTTGCTTCTGATACTCTACTACAGACGGCCTTCTAATTGTCGCGTTATCTGCGCCATGAAGGTTTTGTGAATGCACTGCGGTACTTGTAAGGACAAATATGGGGTACATTATCGTACATTATCCTTGTTGATATCCAAAATATCAAGTTTTTACCTGTTAAATCATATATTTAGCATTAGGTTAATGTTTTAATAACAATGAAGTGTACTGCTCGTCTCTGTGAATTTCAAAATTAGTCTCTTTAGTATGGATTAGAATTTCTGAACTGATGACGTAACAGAAAATGTTTAAAAGTTAAGACTGAGTTCCCCGGTGTGACCTGTTCTAATCTTGCCGAGACAAATATTGCTATTGTTCTAATCATTTATCTATTTATCGTTGTCTTCGTAGTTCCATCTGCTCCGCCAAGCAGGCTTTCAATGACTAAGAACACGTCAACTTCATTGACGATTGAAACAGGGAACATCAACGACACTGACACAAATGGTGTTATTCTGTACTACAACGCTTCAATTAAAGAAAAATACGGAATGGAATGGGATAATAATCATACCATATTTGTAAGGGAGGCTGTATCAAGGAACATGACAGCTACAGAAGTAGTATTTGACTTGTGCGATGATTCTCTGCCTGATAGAAAGTTCCCTGCTAATATGACAACTTATGTATTTAGAGCTTTACATTATTTTACAGAGTATGAAGTCAAAGTAAAAGCTTGCACTGCCGCAGGGTGTGGTCCATACGCAAGCATTCTAAATGCGACAACGGACGAGTTTATTCCTACGTGTTTGGTTGAGGAGATACAGTTATATTCTCTGAACTCTACTCAGCTTACCAGTACATGGAAGCATATGAACAAATCCTGTTTAAATGGAAATTCAATTAAATATGAATTAGAATTAGTACTAGTTGATGCCTTATGGCTTGATTACTACAACGAATCAAAATTTTCAATAATTTCGCAATCGAATGTGTCAAAACGTGTGCTGAATGCTTTATTTGGTGGAATGAACAGAGGTTCAGATTTAGGAGATGAAGGAGGCTTACCTCTGAATCAAAAGAACGTCTCTGGTTTGCTAGGAAGACTTAACTCATCGATTGACATCAAGGAAAAAGCGTCTGACGTGCAGAACAAAATAAACGCACTGACAGACACTATAACTATTGGTGCGGAGCTAACAGAACCTATTCTTCGCCCAACGACTCCTGTACTTTCAATTCGCAGGAGAAAGAGACGCTCAGAGACAGAAAAAGAGAAGCCAATTCTCAATAACGTAAACGACAAAGAAAACGAAAGAGGCAAAAAACGAGAAAATCTTGTCCTCAAAATTCACGGACAACTAAACCAGACCTTTACTACCAAGGACAACAATTTTACATTTGTAAATTTACTGAAGAATGCTAATTATACTCTCAGAATTAGGGCGTCAACAATAAAAGGAAGTGGGCTGTGGTCGGACAAAATTAAAAAGAAGACTAAAGCAGATGGTAAGTGAATTAGTAGTTATTCATCTTCATGTATCTATCTCTTACGACAGTGGTTGCTAATCTCCTTGCTACAAGTTAGTCAAATGTAGGTAGGACTCACAGAGTTTTATTTACTCTTTTCGACGGAATAACCTTTCAATAGATTTTGATTTTGATTCTTTGGATTTTACGTTTATTTGAAAGATTGTATAATTGGAACGACAACGCTTATAGATTATCATTCCTGCTATTGTGATTATTACATAAAAAACATAATTTCTTTTTAATTTGTTTTTAGTGATTTAGCACTTTCTTGTGTTTTTTAAAATTAATTTTTCTTTGATTTTTTGCTGCATGAATGTTAGTGTTTCCGTATCATTTCAATTTTCTTATTCTTTTTATTTCTTACCAAAGCATATTTATAAACTATATTGTTGTTGTTGCTGCTGTCGTTGTTGCTTTATATTTGTTTCACCGTTATTATGCACTTTCCTTGGTTATCTTTGTAAATATCAATATACGTGAAGTTCATAAATGTTCGTACTTCCTAAAATTCTACTGTCCCTATTTCAAGTTATTGCGTGAACACGGTAAAAATACGTTGATATATGATAACGTATGTATATAGATATATTTGTAAAAATACATGGCAAAGATGTTTAAAAAAAAGTATTACTATTATTGTTATCGTATTAAAACGATTGGGGTGAAAAATACCGGCGAAATAAGTATTTCTTAATTTTACCAGGGGAGAAAGGGAAGGTGTAGTGACCGCAATAAAGAAAAATGCTTCACTTTCTCTGCTTAAATGTTAAGCGACTATGGTGTAATGGCTAGGGTACCGGAGTTGCAACGATGAAGAACGGGGCTCAATTCCTCGTGGTCCATCACCAATGAGCTTTTTATCCACTGTCATCCCTTACTTCCATTGAGTATAAGGAAGGGAATGGTAATTACGTTCCATCGAATTATACTGCCGTTGCGTTTCTTTAAACTGTGAATTTTTGTTACACGTCACTTATTCATTTTGCAAATAATGATACAAAACGACAAATTATTTACTCAAGAGCACGTTTGCTTCTCCTGCTTCCTTTCATGTCTGGTTATTAGTAATAAAATTGGTCTATTATCCTCCTTCAATAACTTATTTGATGAAGTAAACAGGTTTACTACTATTTACATCACCTTCAACATTCTACATTCTTTTAGTACCAAGCGAGCCGCCTTGGAATGTGACATCATTGGCCGTTGACGGGGTCACTGTAAGTGTGCATTGGGAACTTGTTCATGAAATACATCATAATAGCATAGCTTTAGGCTATGTGGTTTTTATCAGGGAAAAAGGAAGTAAGGAAGTTTCATTTCGCAACAAGACGTGCGAAGATCTCCTCTGCAATAAAGTGATCATAGGTGGACTTGAGAGTGTTACGACGTATTTAGTCTCGGTTGCTGCCTACAATAAAATTGGGCTTGGTGTAAGGAGCAGTGAAACGGAGGTGAATACGACTCTAGCAAGTATGTATTTTTTGCAAATAATTTTTTTGCCTAGTGCATGTTTGAACAATATACTTTGCAGGGGCGTAGCCTTGCTTTATTTGGGCGTTTTAGTAGGGAGGGATGATGCGAAAACGGACCTTTTTTCTCCTCGGCAATCAAAGTTGGCGTACGGAGGATCCTGTCAATGACATGCCTATTTAATCGTCATGCAGCTTAGAAGCGATATCTATGTGTTAGTTTAAGGAGCAGAAAATACGACGTATTTCACGAGACTAACTTTAGTGCTCTTTTGTCTTGACATTCATTTGTAAAAGTGAATCACGAAGGTGATGATTTTAATGGCTTTTTCAGTGAATGCTGGTTATTTTTTCTCTTCTTTCGCAGGCTCAAAATTTGCTGCTACCTTCTCCTTATTAACAACTAAAAATACCTGGACCGGCTTAAGGTCTTTAGTTCTGAGTTTTCAAATGCGACCAAACCAAATTACTAATTGACAAGCCCTAGCGGGAGGGTATGGGTTTGGGTACTACTGACGTTCATGACAGGCCTTTGTGACCCCATCCCGTCGTCATTTACATATAAATCGTGGACCTAATGACCTTTCGGAAGTTTTTTGGGAGGGAGGGGGGTCGTTCCCTTACCCCAGGCTGCTAAGCAACTGCTGTGGAAATTCTTACACTGGTTAACGGGAATATAAAGATACTTCTCTACTACAAATGCAGCTTTGTTGTAATCGGAAAAAGTCGACTTCTACGCCAGTTGCACAATGATGTCACAATGCAAAAAATCAACTCGTAATTTGACTTGACATATATTATAGTACAATATTGAAGCATTTTGTCTTTGCTGTTTACCAAGACAGGCCTTTCTTTAGAAACAGTACCAAGGCTTTAATTTTGTGTACTTGAGGATTTTTCCAATGGATTATGGATTCATAAGAAACATTATCAATATATATTGTTGTTTTGAATCTGATAGCCATTTTGTATGAAGGACCGAATTTGTCTGCAAATGAAGTACCAGGGAATTAAAGCCTTCTTAACATCTCTTCCCCAAAACAAAATTTGATTAAACAGATTAGAGATTAAACAGTCTTGTTAATCAATCGTCCAAAAAGCATTTAAAAGAAGGCAGAAATTTAATCCATTTTCAAAATTCGTATATCAGTTCTTAGCAAAGACACGAATTTTAGGGATGCCAACAAATGGGCAGATGCCCTACATTCCAAATCCCATTTCCAGGAGACAAACGTTTCTTCTTTGCCAATATACCCTAAAACGTTTGAGAGGGTTCCTCTACCGGTTCATTATTAAAAATGTAAATTATTTTGAGTTCTCCAGAGAGGCAAAAATTTGCACACTGTTACACTTCTGCATTCTTCCTATCTATTTCTATCATCTTTTAATAGTTGATGGCAACTTTACCATCTGGTCGGATTGGACACCGTGCTCTAAAAGTTGTGGTGGTGGTTTGTTACAACGGACAAGAACATGCACAAATCCAGAACCTTCAAATGGTGGAAAGCTTTGCTCTAAACATACAAAGGAAACTATAGTATGCAATACGAAAAAATGCAGTGGTAAGAATTGTTCAATACAATACCATGTAGTTGTTAGTCATCTTTATTTCAAAAGTAGCTAATTTAGTGATTTATTGTGTAATGATTTGTATGGGGAGTATCAGTTGGAATCGGGAACGTTATGAACAAACATTTTAAATTTCACACATTTTATAATTTACGGAGTTAAATTTATATGTAATTTCACTTTGATTTAATGACAAAAAAGTATTTGCCTCATTTTGAATAGCACCCTGTGCGATATCAAAAGACTACAGTTTTGAACCCTAGTAAAACTGTGCCTTATATTGGCTACGTTAAGACATCCCTCATGCTCTGATCAAAGCAAACTAACTACCTTTGGCAGGCAGTAATAGCGGTGATGATGACAGTGGTGGTGATAATGGTGGTGATGTTGACTTGCACACCTTAATGCATGTTATCTTTGTATAGGATAGTCGTGATCAAATTTTTAAGGTTTCCTCAAGCTTAGACGTGAACGTAAGATGTTTATCTGAGCATGTGACCGTTGCGTGGTCGTACAAAGTGATAAATATGAGCGCCTCAAAACGTCTCGAACGACGTTCCAAACAGTACACATTTTTTAAAAAACTTACACTTCTCGTAATTTAAATAACTGTATGTGAGAAAGAGCTAACCCTTAAGAAGTTGGTTGATTGGAAATATATTTTTGTTGAATGTTGTCAGACGAAAGACAATATACTTTTGTAATGAACGCGATAGCTACAGTGATGGGACTCCGTCATCCACTACTTGAAGAAAGCAGATCTTTGAATTTATTGAATTTTGCTGCCCGTACATATCTGTGTGTGTAGATTATTTAACAGATATTCTATAATCGAATGCATAAAATGAAATAACATGAGTACTGCAAATCGTTTCTCAAACATAGAAAGGCGTAATGGACTAGTGGCCCACTTTCATCGTTTGAATCTTGTTGGATCAAATAAGAGATCATGAATTGCAGCTTACTGACTTCTGACTACTGATTGATAATCATAAATAACATCGTACACCAATGTAAAAGTTATAAGCGATGAGATAGTTCTTTCTCCACTCCGATAAGAGGATCTTAATATTGATCATTTGTTTTAAGGTCCTGCATTGGCAGAGGCAGGGCAATCCTGTACAGTGACATGCCAGGGGATGGATTTGTTGTGCTCAAACAGTTTCCGAGGAGCTATAGGACAGTCGATTTTCAATTTTACTGAAGTCAGTTGCATCTTTGATCCAATAAGTGCAAACTGGTCACTGCCACATCATCCCTCTTTCAATTCATTAACAAATGCTTGTGATGGTTATGAAAGTTTGCCATTAAAAATTCGATGTGAATATGCAGCTGTGGATCTAAACATTCGCAGAGTTTGTCCTTGTCTTCACAAAGGTAGCTATCAGTTTTTTTCTTTTCATGTTTAGTTTTCATTTTGTTATTTAGCAAGAAGCACTATCTGTTGCTATACAATGCGAAATTATTGCTTTTTCTTTGAGCAGAAGCATCAATGTCTATATATGTGAAGGGCATAGCTAAAAAGACTTCGTTAGTTTTGTGGGAGCTATCCACAAAATTAGACTGTTCTCACTTTAAAACCAAAGGAATGTATTTTCTAGCCTATTCTTGTCACTATCAGTATGTACTTTATAATTTCCAGAAGATATTTGTTGCCGGATCAAATAAAACAAAGTCACCTCTACCGTTAAATAGACGTCATTGCTTCGTTGTATACGCGACTAAACCGGAACGTTAGCGACCTTGGTTACGCGGTAGCAACGACATTCTTAATACAGTATTTCCTAAATGCCGCTTCAACAGTGTCTACACCATAGGAGGTAATACGAAAGATATGTTAAAGACTTTGATAGATTAATTAACTTACAATTATAATTGGAGGACAGAATCCTTGTATCGTTGATAACACGAAACTTGTAGGAACATTGTAAGCATTTTGTAGAAATTACTGTACTGAACATGTCATTGCCATTGCGTAATCAAACATGGTGCTAGTTTTTGGCTTAGTAGCGTATATGAAGGTTGACCCGAAGTCGTAATTTGAACTTAGAAAGGATGCGCATTAACGCCAATCCAAGGCCAGCAATAGTTACGTCAGATCACGTCAGCTTGACTTCATTCTAAGTTCGGTATAACAACCGATACTTTAATTACTTTGAAGGAAGAAATTGTCGCGGGAAGAAACTGTCGCGAATGCTGGAAAATGTAATTGTCGCGGGAATTAACTGTCGCGAATTGCTGGGCGAGTAACTTTTTTGGTCTCTTCTCTCCGCAAATGCCGAACCTTAAACAAAACCAAATAATAATATTTCAATGGCAGTGGGAGCATCAGCCAAAAAAGAAAGTAGCAGTCGATTGTACTGTCGTACGAGTTACGATATAAGGGATATGTTCAAACCAGCGGGGAAAGATTTATCTTGTAAGAAGGGAAAAGAAGATGGCGATGGGAGAATTATACATATCGATTGATTATTATATTTTGGCTGATGGAACAATTGTGTTGATCTTATCAAGTTTTGAACAATTGGTGTACAAGATCGATGAAATCTAACCATTTCATATCTTTTCTGACCTC
>JAAAKM020004382.1:0-10237 GCA_010016025.2 Alatinidae sp. Z8VKAUB7J3 | reverse complement strand
AAACATAAAATCATTTAGCATTAAGAACGTCTTAACAATTTTCTGATACTCTTAAAAATATCTGAGAACATATTATGTCTTGACCTTTTCGATTGCCAATAAAGGTGTTTCAACACGTTGATAAGGGGGATCCATGGATTGTCATTTGCTGGCAGCAGATGTCTTTTTCTCTGAACTCATTATTTGACAAAGGTTTGGTGACTGACCTAGAGAATTGCCCGAAGGTTAACGACGATCACTACAAGTGCCAATTGTTGCACGAGAGCATTGATAATTAAAGCCGTGCTTTTCGAAGGCTGTTAAGAGCTTGACTTTTACGTTTGCAGGTTGTGCATAGGTCATTTCATTCCGCAATTGTTAAGGCTGCATGTTTTGTATCTTCATCTGATTTTCGTTCGTCTCTCCTCGTAGTAAAATGGAGAGACTTGGGTCAAAATTTCTTTTAACTGTTAATTGAAACTAGAAGTAATTGGTATTATGAGGCTGCGAATTCAGCTTAAATTTCTGGAACAGTTTATATTGAATTAATGTTTACCAAAATGTTTTAATATAAAAGTCACATATATCAAAAGGTTCTATTTCTGTATTCACGTGTAGTTAACAAGTAGTTCAGCAAACATAAAGTACACACTTAAGTATGATTAGTTGCCGGTTTGTACCAATGCCTTTATGGCATTGTAAAATACCAGTGCAGTCATAAAAATGCAGTTCAGTAACTCAACACTTTGCAGATATGTTGCAGTAGTTTCCTCTGGTATGCACAGCCCTATACCACGACCCCAAACAAATCTTGATTTGACCAAGACGTTTGTGTACAGTCTTATAACAATCTCTGCTTTTTACGTGCAAAGCACAACAATAAAGTTGACATCGCGTAGGAATTGCCCGTTTGGTAAACACTCTTCCAATGGGCTGTTATGGTTATTTGCGTATGTTAAGAGGAACGGGCTCTATTGACCAGAGAATTTGAGTTGCATAGCAAGCAACGAGGGAAATTAATAATACGACAGAGAAATTAAGAATTATTTTGAAATGTGCTAATAAACGCTAGGATGGTGTTTCTACGACGCATTTAACGCCAAACCAGTTTTCCGAAAGATGCAGATTTGTTCCTTGATAAATATTTGTTGCCAATAAATAGTTAGAATACGTCTTTATTGAGGACGTGTATCATCAGCAAACCAGTATGTTTGATTACAAAGTCGCATACCCGGAAAAAATGTGGCGGGATTGTGGAGACGTTTACATATATAAACCAGTTAAGGTTTTGAGGCGGCCACAGAGTTTAACAGCTATTCTTCGACGCAATGAATCCTTGTTAAGAAAATCCAGGGCACTACCAAAAGGACTGTGAATTTTTACTTATATAATTTGCCATTGAATATGAATACTTTGGAAGGGGGCTTTATTGCTCCTTAACGCACTCTCATTGTGGTTAATGTAGTGGGTTGTTCAGCTGTAAAAGACTTGTTCATCAATATCTTGAAACGTAACTTGAGACAGTTTTGCTACCAAGTGGGGGCGGGAGGGGGTGGTAGCCCCGTTACTTTTAGCCAAATAATGTTTTTCTCTGGCAAAGAGAATAACGGAACATAATTAAAGGGAGCAGAGGAGGAATCAGGAGTTCATGCCGTCTTTCAAATTTTAAAGATGCGGAATCTCCTCTGAAGTTCGAACGGAAACAAGATATCTTTAATAAGCTTGCAACCACTTTTCTTCTTTTAATTTTACGACGCCTCCCCCAACAAACAGAGAAAGGCTTGCAAAACACTTTTATTTTAGTAGCAAATGGGAGGCAGCTGTTCTCTATTGTCTTATAGAATTATTCTGATGGTTAATTGGTGCTATAATTACATGCTATTATTAATTATTCCATCCTAACGACATCTGAAAGTTTGCAAGTTAAACTTTAACTGACATGCGAAGGAAAGGTTTAACTGCAAAAATGGTGAGGTATAAGATTTTTGTCTACGCTATGGCAGGAATACACTAGGTCTTCTACTTAGGGGATAGAAAAGTCCTGTGTGCAATCTGTCTTTTTTTGAGTGTCCTTTGGTATGCACGATTTTGACCACTATTTAGAAAGGTATGAAGCGAGCTATATCTGGTGAAACGTATTAGGTATTTGTTGCAACCAGCGTATCAGACCGATTTCCAGTTAGTTCTGCGTCAACCTCAACGTCCGTCAAGATGGATTACTTCAAGATAAGCCAAACGTTATGGCAGAGAAGGAATTTAATACTTTTTCATGTGGTTACGAGGGCAGCCCAGGTGGAGATTCAAGTGGAATGATTACTTTTGTTAGCTTTTAATCGTTAGCCATGGGGATAAGTGTCACTACCTTAGGAGGTTTCCAACGTGTTTAAGTGTCCTAGTAAACAAAGCGCAATCGGTTAACCGTAAGAATTTTGCAATATTTATTGTATTAGGGAGTAGTAGCGGAATAAAAACGAGCTGCCTCGTTGCAAAACTGCATGTGGCCTTTTGTGAAGTCCGTGACACAGCGACGATATCGCTTGCACCCCTTGCTCCAGCCCCAGGAAAATTTGCTATGCATCATGGATAAGTAGGTGTCTACGTTACAGTTTAAGAGAGTGTCAGCTTACAGAAGTACAATTTTTCACCCAGCGTCCGTTTTTTTTAATTTGAAGTCACGTTGTAAGTGGATAAAGTGATGATAGTTAGGGTAATCAAGAAAGGAATTGAAGCATTTGGTTTTGGGTTGATCAGGATAAAGACAAGAAGCTTCATTTGTGTTATAATGAGATAAACGAAAATTGACATTATCATCAAGTGATTGAGAGGGACAAGGTTTGTAGTACAGGACCCACAGATTCCTCTATTTGTTAAAAAGTTTGCACGGGCTAGTTCAAAGATAGTCATTCATGTGAGAAGAAACATTATCTGCGATTACTGTAAGTCAAGAGTAATTTGGGGAGCCAAAGATTCGCTTTCCAAGCTGTGAAAGTAAAGTTTTTCATGGATATTTTAGTGTTGCAAAGTTTTATAATCGAAGTTTTATAATCGGGTTTTAAAAGAAAACCTTTAGTTTTCTGACTTTCTATACATGTACGATAATTGAATTTACTCTACTTTTGTAATTTGCGTTAGTTTTTCATATGGCCTCTCTGTAAATCAGTGCGAAAGTGCGAAAGAGCCTCTCAGTATCAATATTGTTATCAGATGCGCAAAGAAAGCATATGTGGCATCTAGTAATGTCACCGCACTCAGAAGGTGAGATAAAAGTACGCAAAAGAGACGTCTTTAGATAACAAGTGCCACAGAAAATTATCAGATGATTTTATGCATTAGAAAGCTAGGTGTGGAGATGAGTTTCTTGCACGATGGTTCTTAACAGGACGTGTTATTAATCCTTTAGGATGTGAAATTTGTTGTTAAAACCTTTAGACATGGTATTATGCTGCTGATAGGTTGCTCTGAGTAACAACGGTATCGTAGCCACAATGTAAACAGACACATGTATCAATTAATCGTACATTTGTAGCTTCTTTGGGTGACGACATGCAAGGTAGCTTTTAAATTATTATTACTCAATACTAGACTCATTTAGATTCATATGTAATGTATTAAAATGGAAAGTCGTAGTTTTGTAGTAATTTTAAGTGCTACTGATATAAACTAGAGGAGAGGTAGTTTTTTTAAGACTTTCTGTTTATCATTTTGGAAAACTGAGAATTTGCTTTAAAATTTATAAAAAGGCTGGTGGTGGTGAGCTTTGAGTTTCCCTGTGGAATGTAAAAAGATATACGGGAAACGCTAGTGTTCCACAAATCTTTTTGCAGCTTTCGTATTAAGCTAACTTGCTTATCGTTTCTGATGTTTGGTGACAGAAGATTTTCCAGCAGAATAATAGGGAGTTCATGGGTAATTCCAACATGTGCCATACAAATTTATTTTGTTACACGAAATAGCGAAAACACTGTGTACCAATCAGCGTCGACTACAAAAACACTAGGCATTTACGCAATTCTCATTGGCTCCTAGAATAATACAGTTGGGTATACTCTTTCGCACATTTCATTTCCGTCATTCTGACGGTAGTACCCTGAAGAGTGTCAGACGAAAAAAAAATTTAAGTACACAATGTTTTCGCCATTTCGTGCATTATTCTTGTTTTATACAACAAGCAAACTATTAAATTCATTTTGCTTCTAATATAGTAGTATTAGAAGTAATATTTCCACGTTACCTTATGATAAATTTATAAGTATCATTTTTGGAATTTAGTTAACTGCAAGGCTTTGTTAAGTATGCAAGGATCCCCCAGGAAAGATTGCTTGACATCCGCAAAAGATGAGCCTCATTATTAGAACTGATACTACAGTCAGCACATCGACAGTGGATCCAACACAGCAAAGTTCATACCTTTGGCGCTAAGGGCATGATTATGACGGGGTCATTGATAACAAGTGCTTAGTTCATCATCCGTTTAAATACCTTGATTGTGACAGTTCAAAGATTTATTGCCCGATACTGAGATACAGAGTACCGCTTTCCGGCACTTTTGAGTACAAACAGACGAGAAAGAGTTCGAAAGGAATTTAAATGAAAGGACCTTCGTGATGCTGTAAAATTGTGTAAATAAAGAAGAGCAAAACCTCATCCTCTTACGGAAATTACCAACTCTATGTTGAAGTTGTCACCAACTGGTAGTCAAACGTGTCTTTTACGCTCCTTCGATCAATCCAGTCCTGGTTTTCATATTTGCAAAATATGGAACTTTTTGTGGCCATAAGGATGCCCTTGCTCTTCTTATGACTGGAGTCACCTTTGATATATTTTCTCTGTAAATCTGTATCGAACCATAGAAATGGTGTTTGAAATATAATTACATTCCAAAACCACTCAAACCACGCAGAGAGACTGATTAAACCAATTCTTAAAAGGCAATCGTCTACTGCACAAAAATTAACTGAACATCGATAGATTGAAGCAGAATAGTGCAAAGACATTGCACAAACGATGCAATTGTTAACTGGACGAAATTGGAGGTGAATACCAAATCTCATCATCACCATTAACGTAATTATTTTATACTCGGCTTTGTCAATACCATTTGATATGTCAAATTCAGGCAGAATTATAATGAATGATTTGTTTACTTTTATTGGCAAAGGAACAGCAATTCCAATTTACTATCTATGAGTTCCACATCACTCTATGGTTTCCGGACTGCAATTTCTCGGGGGAAAAAACTTCGATTTCGGGTATCAGGAATAATTGTAGTTTTTTTATTCTTTTGGTTATATACATACAAGAGCTCTCTACGGCATTAAGATACCACTAAAACTTACAAAATTTGTTTATCAACTATATAATTACAAATACTAGTCTGCTCTTCTTACGAGGGATGTGTGTTGTTCATTATTTCAAAGTTACGCTTTTAGTTGTGTTTCGAAATTGTCTAATGTTGGCAGCTCACGATTGTCTTAAGATAATTCACTTTCTGTCTTAAGAGCTGTGTAATTGAAATCCCATTTGGTAAATTCTGTTTTATGTTTAGGGATCTGAACGTATTTGCAATTATTGGTATTGTACTTATTGTGGCAAGACCTTGATTCATATTACACTGCACGCTTTGGGGACATAGTTTGTTTAAAATCTTATAGGTCGCGACGCTCCTACAGTAACGGAATGTTTTTTCTACGTTTAAATGTGAAGGCGACCAGTTATCTCTGAAGCTGTGCATGTTCTATCATTTGCCGTTGGCCTTAGGGTGTGAAAAATAGTTAAACTGCGTACAAATTGAAGCACTAGTTAGTATCTTGTTGTGCTCTTCTTTGATGCTGAGAGCGCTGCTACTCAATTATACACTTAAGAAAAAAATCTGCTTATAAACATAGCCAAGGTATTTGCCAATTTTAGGGTATGTCTATTTTTTCGTGACTTTCCTTGTTTTAATTGACTCGCTGCATGATCTTTGAGGAGTGTCAGATGTCATATGGGGAGAATAAGCATTCACATGAGAACTAGGGAACACAGCTCTTACGTCTTCAAACATTTGTAGTATCTCGTGTGCTGCACAAACAGCATAAAGTAGAGTGCAGACACTTAGTGTCCGTAACTTATAAACCTACAGCCCTTTCCTTCACTTAACGAATACCCTTTCTCTAAACAAATGTGCTGTAGTGAAATGTATGATTTCAAACAGGAATATATGGTTGTACTTTGAAACTTGAAAACGTAATGCGAAGACTTCAAACATTTGTAATACTTCAAGTACAGCATAAACCGAATAAACGAAAGTTCGCACGCCTAATTGTAAGACACCATTGCCCGTGAACGTTTGAGCCCGTAGCCACTTTGAATTGCTTGGGGCATCTGTAAGTATTTTATCTACCACGCAAGCCGTTATATTCATTCATAAAAATGTGTGTTAGGTGCCTGTAGTACTTATGCTGGATTGATGCGTTGATTATAGACCTACACATATTTTTACAATGATATTTCCTGCGTGGAGCCTGGCAGCATCAGCATTTCTTATATTTGCGAGACGAAATTTGTTGCCATGTGAATACAAACGACAACAAGGTAGTTTTAATATTCTATGGGAACGAGGCGCTTTTTGCTTTCTACAAGCCAGAAAATTATGGAATAGCGTAGCAAATACCATATTATTAAAGCAAGAGGAATAATTAATGTAATGTTAGGATGCTGTAACAGTAATTCTAAATAGAGAGGGTTTAGACACCTGAGCGTACTGCGTGCAAACTGTGACAAATGTAATTTAACCAGGCTACTCAGCTGACCATGCTTTTATAATTTGTCAGATACTACTAATCTATTAACTACCGGCCAGATGGAGTATGAGTAAAACTATTGTCTTGATTGTTCGTATAGTTAAAATAATTTCCTCTGAAACATCTTATAACATTAAATCATGTTGCAGCGGCATATTTGAAAGACCTTGAAATCTCATCAAAGCTGCTTTCTATTTAACCTTTTATTGTATTAGTAATTGAGAGATGGAGTTTCACTTGTTTGTGTATTTTGATTTTACGCTTATCGCACAGTTTAACACCCAGGGTCCGAACAGGTCCTGTGAATATTTTGTTTAAGAAGACAAGCCAAGGAACATGCACAGAAGAGGTAGATGGATTTCATTAACGTGCAAGTATTAGTGCATTTGCAAGAAGTGCTTTCAGTGCTACATGCTGATAAACATTGTTATATTAGCACAAAATATTAATTATCTTTAAACAGAGGTTTGGGTCTTTTCGTGAGAGTATAACGTCTTGAAGTAGTTGCAGACCATCTGAACTGTTTATTATTTATTTAAGGGGAGGGTTCTAAGACAACACAATATAAACATGAAAATAACCAAGGGGTGTAATACGTGCCTGTTAAGTTCAGGTTGCACAGATGGATGAATATTGACACAGTTAAAGAAAACGGCTATTGATTTCATTTTCCAAGACATGTTTCGGATATCCTCTATCCATCTTCCGTTCAAACTAATTTACAAGACAATTCTACACAAATTTATTGACGTTTGAACTATTGACACATGTTACTCTATTTACAGAAAAAAACCAATGAAACTAGACAAAGTGGTAATAACAGGTTAAAACAGAAACTACGTTTGAAAAGGGTTTTACAATTATTAAACAAAACACGTCAAATAAACAATACACGACACATGGACGTAAAGTAGTACTAAACACTTAAACTAATGTTGCTGTGTGTGACTTGGGTGTTAAGGTCTGGCCTTTCCCAATTTATATGTAATGCTTCCTTTATTTTAAGGTGATAATTGCTTGAAGCATTATCCAGAATCACGAAACACTCTTCGCTGCATTTTTCCTTGCATGACGGAGAGGTATCTAAGTGCTTATAGAAAATTAAATCAATAGTCGTTTTCTTTAAATGTGTCACTAATCTTATATTGCTGAGAAATTTTGGAAATGGATGAATATATATTTTTTGCTTTGTGACTGCATATTACGAACATAACAGCAACTCCCGCTGTTAACATGCTCAATGACTCTAATCGCCACATTAGATCCCAACCATCCACCATTTTCTAGTTCTTTAGTGTTTTTATAAAGCTGATGTTTAAAATTCTCTGTTCGTCATGATATATTGCAACCTTCAATGGGCTTTAGACAGCATGACAGCCCTTCCTTGATCAAGTGAAATAGTGTAGAGAGGCAGGTCTCCAATTTCGTTTAGCTGGATGCCGATGTCCGCTGGCAGGTGTTTTATAGCTAATGTGGTGAAAGAGTATGCTATCATGCAGGGTCACCAAGCTGTTTGATTGATCAAATACCGCGAAAGTGTGGGTCACGGGCTCCACTCCCGTTGGTGTCATATTGCTATATCTTTGGTGTCGTTTCAAAGCTAAAAGCCCTTTCAAAATTCTATTAGAAGGATACCTGCTTTACGTAAACAAGATAAACTTCACAATATAACATATCTGATCTGGTCTGAGGTTCATTTTTCTGTTTTTGTGTAATACGGAGTTGATAAGAAATACAGTGTAAATTTATTTGAAAAAATCTCCTAGATATTAAGGAGCAAGGTCACTGAAGGACTTTTAACGATAGTTTAGTTTCCCTGATCCTGCGTCCTTCAAAAGTTTACCGGCCTGTTCATCTGAATCTCACATTCAAAGCATTGTTATTGCTGTTTGTAAATGTTCCCTTTGCCAATTATATGTTCGTAACTACTGTTTGAAAGCACTTTTATCTCCGCATCAGTTTAGTTTAGATTTAGCTTTCCTTATTAACTAGGATGAATGTCCCCGTCAACTGCAACAGCACGCACATGGAACTTTCACAGATCTCGGCCATTTGCATTGGCTGCTAATTCTTTCAGTCTTGCACTGGACGGACTATGCTTTGATGTGGTCGGTGTATTGCCTACGTGGACATTTCCTCTTACATCTTCCATGGCGGGCTCCCAAGCTAAGGTCTATTCGTCGGGAACCCATTTTGCACACATGCCTAAGAAATGTCAGCTTGTGCTGTTTTATTGATGTTAAAGTGAGTCAGACAGGGAAGTTCCGCGTTGCACAATATAGTTATGACCAAATACTTGCAGCCGTGTGATTATCCTAGGTAATGAGGAGTTCTGTTGTATCGTTACTTCAACTAATGTCTTTGAGCTGTAAGGGTGTTTGATCTTTATGAATTATAAGTCTTGATTTTGAATATAAAAAATGGATGGTATGAAACATAAAAAACCATTAAATGACTCTTTATTTGATAAGGTTTCCGGCTTATGCTTGGTCTGCAGTCTAGGAACCGAGACTACGTAAGCAGTGCTTCTCATGGATAATATCGCGGACGTTATGATCTATGAGTATTTGGTGCATTGCCCCCCCTCCCCCGCCCCCAAGTGCTACGCCACTGTACAGGCCAGAGTTGTTCGCCCGAATCTAAATAATGTTTGCCAGAAGAAATAGCCGCAAGAATGTCGTTTAAACCGAGTTTACTGTTACTTTTAGGGCTTAGTTATGGTATCTGTACATGTGATGTTCTAGGAGAACCTCGATCTCGAGTAAATTTCCAGGGTAGAACAGTGAACTCTATATAAAGGACCTTTATATAGAGTTCGATGGGGTACAGATGGAAAGGATGAGAGAGCGACCTGGGCAGCCTCTTAGTGGCGACAACGTTGGTAAACAGCTACGTTGCAATTTGACGCAATAGCAACTAACCTGCCTTTCATAAATGCTATTGAAAGTTGCACAGACGTTTTCCAAAGATCTCGCTGGGTTTTTTGAAAGGTGAATCATAGCATATGTTCGTGTAACATGGAGAATTCAAACAAATGAAATTTAGCTCCTACTTTGAAGTTGTGCCCTGCCCCTAATAAACAGCAATAAAGTCAAACTACGGTGTGTAGTCGTTCAATGTACTAAAAACAAATTATATTAAGTGGACGAGGGAAGAAATTAATTATATTGACCTTATTTTTGAATAGTAAATCTATTGTAGATAGTGAATTCTGCTGTTCATTTGAATTGTAAGTCATTGAGAGTTGGTAAATCGTGTGATGTGATGTATATTATACCTTGATATGGTCACGACAGCCATCCTGTTGAGGCATGTAAGAGGTTTGTTGATCATGGAGCAATAACGTATTATATTTAGCAATGAAGGAGGCTTGGATCAAGGTGTCTATGTATATATGTATGTATATATGTATGTATGCATGTATGTATGTATGTATGTATGTATGTATGTATGTATGTATGTATGTATGTATGTAT
>JAAAKM020004381.1:0-11753 GCA_010016025.2 Alatinidae sp. Z8VKAUB7J3 | reverse complement strand
GGGGCAAGGAAAAATTCTTTAGGAACAAAAGACCAACTATCGATTGATAAATGTATTTTAAAGAACTGCAAAAGAAGAAAAACAAACTTGAATGTAGCTTGGATAGATTATAAAAAAGCCTATGATATGGTGCCACATTCATGGGTACGCAGGACATTGAAAATGGTAGGGGTGGCTGAAAATATAATCGGATTCATATCGAAAAGTATAAGCAGTTGGAAAACCAACCTTCTTTTAGATGGGAAATTATTAGGAACAGTCAACATCAAACGCGGAATCTTTCAAGGCGATTTATTTTCGCCACTCCTATTTGTGATAGCACTTATACCATTGACACATGTACTTAGAGAGACAAAGATGGGATACCAACTGGAGAAGAAAGGACCTAAGATCAGCCACATGTTATTCATGGACGACCTGAAACTGTTTGGCCAAACAGAAAAGGAAATTGACTCTTTGGTTCAAACAGTACAGCAGTGGAGCGAAGACATCAACATGGAGTTTGGCATTTCTAAATGCGCAGCTATTGCTCTTAAACGAGGGAAGAGAACAACCACAAAAGGCACCTTTTTGCCAAATGGCGAAAGATTAGGAGATCCTGATGCAGAAGGCTACAAGTACCTGGGGGTTCTTGAACTGGATACGTTGCTCTGTAAGGAAATGAAAAAGAAAACAAAGAAATGTATATGCAAAGACTCAAACTACTACTGAAATCTCGACCTAACGGTAGGAACCTGTTTGCAGCTATCAATTCATGGGCTGTCGGTGTAATTCGGTATAGTGCAGCGTTTGTAGGATGGACACAGGAAGAAACGAAAGAGCTGGATAGAAACACACGTAAGCTACTGGTCAAGTATGGAGCAATTCACTGCTTATCAGGGGGCTGCACTGAGACATTGCAATTCACCCAAGCTCTAATGCCCTTAGGTTGTACACCAGAAGAAGGAAAGGAGGAAGAGGTGCTCATAGGGATTGAAGAATGTGTCGGGGGAGAGCTTAGAAGTGTGCATTACTACTTGGCTAACAGTCATGAAGTGTTACTTGCAGCAGTGGCAAAAGAGGAGGGACTAGACAAAGAATCATTAGAAGATAAGCAGACGTACAAGGAAAGAGTTGAAGCAGAGAAGATAACTGAGTTGGAAAAAATGAAGCTGCATGGTTAGTTTGAGCGGGATACTAAGGCACTAAAATGTCAGAACACCTGGAATTTTTTGTCTAAAGGTGACTTGAAAAGAGAGACGTAAATCCTCATTTTTTCTGCTTAGGAGCAGGCACTTAATACAAATGCTGTAAATAAAAACATCCACGGAAAGGACTGTTCTGATAAGTGCAGGCTATGTGGTGTCAATATTGTTAGTGGCGCACATTGTTAGTGCGTGCCCTTCTCTTGCGCAAAAGGTGTACAAACGACGCCATGATAAAGTATGTGCGAATCTTCATTGGGGATTGAGCCAGAAGTTTGGAATACAGTTTAGTGACAAGTGGTTCCAACATCATCCGGATGCGGTAGTGGAAAGTTAAGATTCTCTGGGATTTCATGGTTCAGTGTGACAGGGAAATAACTCACAGGAAGCCGGACATTGTAGTTGTCAATAAAAAGACTAATGCATGCCAAATTATTGATGTGGCTTGCCCAAACGCCGTTAACTTAGCAGGCAAGAAGAATGAGAAACTACGGAACTATCAGAAACTGAGAGTGGAGATTGCTAGATTGTTAAACAAGAAAACTTCCATCGTCCCAATCATCATGGGTGCGTTTGGCTCAGTTCCAGATGACTTGGAGAAACAATTGAACTCCTTAGGAATCAAGTACAATATCACCGTACTTCAGAAGTAGATGCTGCTCGGCACTGAAAACATCCTGCGCCAGTTGCTTTCCATCTAATTGACCCTTTTGATATGCTCACTAGCTCTAGTGCAAAACCCGCTTTTGAGTGTAAGATTAACCGGTGTAAACCACCAAAACACTGTGAAGTCCATGATAATAATAATAAATGTTAGTTTTGAACAGAAGACTAGAGAAATAGAAATATCGCACCACCGCCGAGTCTGATGTTTTCTAATTTCGATGGACTTTGGATAGATAGACGGGGTGGAGGGTAGTCCTGCCTTGGATAAGTGACATGGCACAGAGAGGCTGGTCTCCAACTGCGTTCAGCTGGATATCGATTTCCACCGATGGATGATTGGGAGCTAATGTGGCGACTAGAGAAATAGAGTATGTTAAGATCGGAGGTCACTTAGCTCAGTTGGTAGAGCGAAAGCCGTAAAAGCGTGGGTCATGGGTTCGATCCAGGCTGATGACATATTTTCTATTTCTCTAGTGTTCTTTTGAAAACTAGTTTTATGTAGGTAGACTAATTTTAGTAGACAAGTTAGGGTACTTAGATTAGAATAGATAGAGTAGGAAGAAAGGGTAGGTGTAGCTATAGTAGTGTAGGTAGTGTTTTGTATGTAGACTAGTGGTATATCGGCAGAGTAGAGGTAGTTAGGGTTAAGTAGATGGAGTACTACTGGCTGGAAGGGTCATTGGGGTCTAGACGTATGCAGCGTAACTAGAATATGGTAGGTACATACGTAGGTTAGTGTATGCACTGTTTTACAGCGTGTCAGTAGAGGTCCAAAAACGATTGTTGCCATATTGTGGTTAAACTTGCATACTCCAATGAGCTGCATTGGATAGGGATTATCGGAGGACGAGGCTTGTCTATCATGTTAGAAGGTATTAAGGCAGATTTAGACGACGGCTCTAATAACCAGTTCAGCGAGCAAGTTCATAAAGTCAGCGAAGCAATTAAGTTGGGATACTCTTTGTCCCTACCTAATGTAACCTCTCATTAGGATCAAGAAAATATCACCTTCCTCATAATTGAAAATTTTAGTGAAAACCCAATGAGCGGTGTAATTTCTTGCTACATTTCTTGCTGACCGCAGCTATCACATGGAATAAAACACACAAAAAGTAGCTTTGGAGATGATTCAACACAGTGTACTACGGGAAGTGAAATTATCTAGTTCCATTGCAGCAACATCAATCGTAGGGTCGAGCGATAAAAATTATTCGAAGTCCGAATATAGGAAGATAAGGAGTAGTTGACGGTAGGATAGCAAGATGTAATGGGTGATATTTAGGAGGGGTAGGTAGGTTGCGTTGTGAAAAGATGGAATCAAAAGGTAGGGCATTTTTGGTAATAGGTGGCAAGCTAGGTGTATATGCTAGGCTAAGTCTTGAATGCTTTTGTTATTACTCAATATGCGGTTTTATTGCTCTTTAGATTGTGAATGTTCCTATAGGTTGAGAAATCTTAATTATAGAATTAGAAATGTACAAATTCGAAGTCCATTTTTTGATCGATTAAAGCTAAAAGCAATAAAATCTTGAATTAAAAATTCTAGGGCACTTCACCCCCCAATATTTTGAAAATGTTAGAATTTTTGTTAAAATGATGCCAATTTTTCAATGTGTAGTGGCTAAAATATGGGATGAACCCCCCTAATTGTTTCACTTTTGCCACCCCTGCCCCGCATTTTAAAGGGTTTCCTGGTTTTCCAGAAGGGGCTACACAAAAATTAGTAACAGTAACAGTAGTTAACAGGCTGGCCCGTACGAAATTTTGAAGCATGCCCTAAAACATGCTCATAGGTAATAAGCATGCGCTATAGAGATAGTCTGGCTACGGCACTGATGCAACACTTTAGAGAGATCGAACTAAGACTCGAACTCCAAAATGGAAAACCTCAAAAAAGTCTTTTATTTAGAGTTCAGTGGAGATATCACGCTTACCAATTGACCCCCAAAGTATCTATTCCTAAAGAAGCACCCAGCTTGGGATATTTCTTACAAGCGTCCAGGCCCAAATAAGCGCTCAGTCTGAATAAGCATCCACCTAAATATTCTGTTAAATAAGCGTTCAGTCAAGGTAAGTCATGGACTTTTAAATCCATCCATATCAGGGACGTGTCGTGATCTAAACAGCTACGCATGCAACAGAAAATTTACATTTTACAACAACTTACAACATCGTTCTCTTATGAAAGAAGAATCATAAATTTAACACTCTTTAACACCCTTTAACACTAAACTCCTTTTTCATTTTTCAAATCCCATTTTCTCTACATTTTGATACTAAAGGTATGCCGATATTCAGTATCTTAGAACGTACAGTTACAAAGTTTGTTACGTGAATCACAAGCCCCCTACACTTGTTTGAATATTTGGTTTCTTTAATTCACTTCAGTTCTCATTTTTTGAAACTTCGAAATCTCCTCTGTTTATCCAATAAATCATCAACTTGATTATCCACCACGGTTTTGTCGACTTGGGAAATTTTAACTTTTTAGAGTCCCTAGAATGCTCAAAATCGCACTTGAGAGACTTGGACTTCTCGTCGTTCTCTTGTAATGAATTGAAATACAAAAGCAATCCGCCTTTCAATGGCGGTAAGGATTTTGTTTGGGGGTGGGGGTGGGGGGGCAAACGTGGTCATGTTTAGCTGTTGGAGCGCAGCCCCCTCCCCCCGCGCCCGCCCTTGGCTGCGTGCCTGATTTGGAGAAGGAGTTAGCTGTTAAGGAGCAAAAGTACAACATTCAAGGCTGTGTATCATATGGCGTACGAGTGCGTGCAAGGAACAGAACGAGTAATTAACATTTGAGAGAGCTTTAGGAATATGTACTTCTTGCATGGTTTCATGTAAGACATGTCGACATGTAGGCCCTATGCCTATTCAATTACTTTTCATATAAAACGTAGAGCAGGGTATGTAGTTCATGATAACCTTAATTTGTAACCTCAGATGGCACTTTAGTCAGTCGCCTTGCCCCCCAAAATTAAAGCGATCTCCCTTGTATTTTTAAACCTGGCAGCCACTGTGTACGCAGCATGCCTGTTCCTCAGTGCAGTTTCATAGCCTACAGCCTTGATCTAAATATGCTATCAAGTTCAATTATATGTCATATCGAAAGTGAATGGAGATTAAGCTTATAAATCTAAAAACAATAGGCGTGAATTGTTGTTGACGGTTCCCTGCCCCCGCACTTTTCTGTTAGCAACGAGACTGTGAAGTGGTACTAAGTGAGTCAGCCACCTTCGTTTATCACGTGGCGTGACGCAAAAGACCCCTGAACTTTTGTTCAGAAAACATCATTAA
This sequence comes from Alatinidae sp. Z8VKAUB7J3, assembly GCA_010016025.2. NCBI lineage: Eukaryota > Metazoa > Cnidaria > Cubozoa > Carybdeida > Alatinidae > Alatinidae sp. Z8VKAUB7J3. The sequence continues at coordinate 6,606 of JAAAKM020004381.1, read as the reverse complement.
GAAAGCACAGGGAGTCCAAGTGTGAATAAATCCCAAACACGGGAGATTTTAAATTGGATTGCCCTGAACAGAACTATTTGTTGCTTGATTTCTGGCAAGATGTTTGAGGTCGGGAGTAATACAAGCAGTAACCCTGGAAGGTCAACAACAGCACAAGATCCATTTCACAATGTTTATCCCACCCTTGTAGAATGCTTTGGCATTATCTTTTTGGGTTACTTGGCAGGCAGAGGAAAGATTATTTCACCAACTCAAGCACGCGGGTTGGAGATATACGCAGTGTCAGCTGCTCTTCCGGCATCTATCCTCAAGTTCATGATTGAGCTTGATTTTGCACTAGTCAACTGGGGACTATGGGTCGCACTGCTGTTATCAAAGGTTGCTCTGTTTGTTTTGGTAGGCGTGGTGACTCTCCTTCTTACAAGACCTGTTAATTTTGGAAGAGCTGGAATCTACGGTCTGTTTGTGACTCAGTCAAATGATTTGGCACTTGGACTACCCTTATGCAAGTATCACACCAACGGCCTTGAATCTCATACTTTTTTGTAACTTCGTATGTAAAATGTTTCACGCACCGCAGTTTTCAGCAAAACACGTTAAATCATTAATGATACATGACTATGTGAACGCTGTGTGTCTTCGACGTACGTACACAAACATACACAACATGCAAACAAGTTCAAAAGAGGTGAACCAAATCAAAGTTGTGTAAACACATAATGCTTAATTCTTATTAAAAACTTAATAAATCATCATGTAATTGTGAAGCAAGCAGTATATAGCCTCCGCTGTTTGATTACAGAAATGATAGTGTTACCATCTACATAAAACAGCCATTTTTACCTTACATTTGTGCTACATATTTTATCAAATATAAATTTGGCATGAATGATCTGACCAATTCAGATAAACGATGCTGTGGGTTTAGCAAAGCTTTTACGCAGAACATTACCTTCAAGGATAGATTAGAATACATTACTCTGTTATTGCATGTAAAATTTATATACACACACGAGTATAGAAGGGAAGGGGATTCTATTGTTGCCCTCTAGAAGACTTTTAGCTATTGGATGTACTCTGAGCTAGACAGCATCTTACCGGCGTGTGTAATGGCACCCTCCTAAGTTATACATTTCTTACGTCATTTCGTATACTCACCTTAGAAGCCTTATTTTAAATGTCATTTCTACAGAAAGTGGCTCGTAACTTGTCAATGAAATAGCAAATATGTGAAGAGGGCAATTAAAATGCATTTGTTTAGAAATAGAAACATATAAGTTCGTTAGAGTATTCTCTGTTTTAATAGTGTATTTGCAATATGCAATGTTCACCGCCCATGCAACTTGAGCATTCTGGCATGGTACTACACTAATAGGCTTAAATCCATTAAGAAATATGATGTAGTTTTATACATTTTACAATGATGTGGTTTTATGTATTGTACTAATCTATGACAAGAGCTAGTGGGATGCTCAAGTACATAGGGCTTTTCCAAATATTATTAAAAATGTTGAGAAGTAGGATTTATATGTACCAAGCACGACATAGAGGTTTAAGTATTGAATGATGTATTCCCTTATCATCATATAGTACTGTTTTATGACAGCTATGACACTGTGATCACTTTTATTCACAAGCAGCAAATATATTCCAAAGGATAGAAGAAAAGAGCAACCAAATAACATTTGTATATGCTGTGCTATCTTCCTTTAGGTAGAAACAATTTGGTAGTAAACTTCAAATGCATGGATATGATATACATTAGTTTCTCCAGTAAGGGGCAGATAGGTTGCAACTTTTTTTGCATTGAGCAGATTTTAGTGCAATTTAGAGATCATTTGTAGTATCTTTTAATTGCCTTTTAGAGAGCAATTAATGCTATGTAACATTTTCTTTTAGGACTTTGAATAGTGAGTAGCATTATTTGTACTGACGTGACATTATGTATATCTATTACTTGCAGTTACAGCACTGTATCGGAATTCACCCAACTTGTACTGCCAGTACATTTACCTGCTGATACCAGTATCATTTGGACTGCTATGTCCATTGGGATTCTTTCTTCTGGAGTATGAGAAAAGTAGAAATTCTGAGGGACAATCCATCTCCAAGTGCAGGATCGTACTGACTGTTTTAAAGAATATTGTCACCAATCCACTAGTTTATACTGTAGTGATTGGTCTGTGCGTGAATTTCTTGTCAGGTCATGAAGTGCCTGAAATATTGAGAAGATGTCTTGAAGTCCTTGCAAATTCATTTGGTGCAATTGCTCTGTTCTGCTTGGGGCTTAAAATAGTTGGAAGCATGAATAATTTCAGTGGGTATAAGCTGATACTGCCTGTTGTGCTAATTATTGCAAAAAGGTGAGTGTTATACAGTGATGCTATGTTACATGTTTATAGCTAATACAATGGCAACTAATACTATTGCATGCCATTGTACATGATAGTCAGAAATGGCTTGTGTAAACACCTGCTTCTACGAATAAAACATGTTACAACCTGTATAAGGCAAACACTAGTTTAAATGTAAAATGTGATCAAGCTCTTTGTCAGCAACTCAAATTGGCATTTAACTGTGACAGTAGAGACAGTAACATACCATTTATTTACTTTCAGAGACCAGGTATGCTTAAGCAATATCAGGATTCTGTTTGAACCAATAAAAATATTGCAAGGTCCACAATTTAAAAATGAGATAACCACTAAGTACTAAAACAACATTGATCCGGCTTCACACCTTGCTTGCCCCACTAGCTGTGCACAGCTAGAATGGTATCTATATACATGGACTTCTATTGAAGCATAGAATACTCTAAGATTGGATACACTTTCTAGCACCACCAATAATCCATTGACTATCAAAGGCAAGGAATGAAAGACAAAGGAGCTTTCCACTTGACCAAGTGACTCATTAGAGATATTGACAAGGTAGATAAGTGAATACACTGCCTGTATTTCAAGAACCTGTTTACCCTGGACTCTCATTACATGTATTTGACATTGGTATTTTCACAGAGTAACTACGAATTGCATTGTAGACATCACTGAGGCCAGATCACTTTTCTTTTAGCACTGTGCTTTACCAACTAATTGAAGAAGGAGATAACTGTAAGCATACAATCGGATACCAAAAGTTCAAAGTTCAATCCTGTTAAGTGGTTATTAATTACTAATTAATACCAATATATGCAACTGCAATTGAAAATGTGATACATAATTCTAGTCATATTGTGTGGCTATTAGTGAGTGCTTCTTTGTTTCTTCGCTGTAGGAAGGTGATCTTCACAATGTTGTTGTTTAATTTTTGTCATCAGCAGACAAATGTCTGAATATAACATTTGAATAATAGAGCCATGCATGATTTTCAAATACAATAAATTCCTCCTTATTCAGCACTTTCTAAATCAAATAAACAAAACATGATTGCAAGAGTACAAGTTTACATTAAAGTATGTGATGTGTGTAATATCAGAAAGGGATGTGACATCCACTGGAAACAATGTCCATTCTGTAATTCAAGGGTGGGAATCACCACCGTAGGAGTGGGAGGTTAATGTGTATTTAGATGTAATTTGTGTATGCTATATGTGTGTTTAGGTGATTGAGGAGTTTCCTCGTTGGACCCTGCATGACAAACTGAGAGCATATTTGATTATTGATGGTAGTTCTATTCATAGATGAGTCATAAAACTTGCAACTGGACATGATGTCATGCCATGCCATGTCGTGCCAGAGCAGATGTCAAGAAAGTTGTACAATTTCAAATTGTTAAACATGATTCAAAACTAATACTTAACATATGAGCCAAGCAAAATCATACCAATCTCCAAATTTGACCTTGCATTAGATCTCTAGTTGAGGAATGTGCTTGACCTTTTATGTTTTTTTAAGATTTCATCAGCTCAAACTTCAAGGAGGACAAAACTTAGAAGAGATATTAATGTCACTGTTAAGAATCTGTATATATAAGAGTAGGGCTTTACATGGCAGTGGATGTTTTAACACATATACTCAGGTACGGAGCCAGGGAGGGACAAGGGGCCATTGCTCCCGCAAAGCTGATTTCTTGCCCAAATTTTCTTGACATTGCCAGAAAATTCTCTCTGTAGGCATGGGCTGTCCATGTACATATTCACTACAAATGTTTATGAAAACCACATCCACACCCTTGCCCTTTACTGATGCAAAAAGCTTAAGGATCATTCTTGAGGCATTGATCAGGTTGTATTGTGTGATAAATCACAAACCCATAGGATTTTCTGTAACTGAAAGGAAAAGCGAAATAATGAGGAAATACTATTTAGCCCTTGAGTAAACAAAGTTGTTCTTGTCAATCTTGGCTACATTCAACTGAAAATGGATTATGCGGTTGTCCACGTGCCTTGAGCCACCTCAAACACTTTGCTAGATTTGGTTTCATTTTCGGGAAAAAATTATAAAAGCCCCTTGAAGCTTATCGGAATATCAATGATCTGCTTTGCAAGTGCTCCAAGAGCAACATTTGACCATTATGCAATGGAAAATCTCCATCCTTCCTGGTACAATGGATTTTCTCGACTCTACACTGTTGGCTCCATTGTACGAATGGGCACTAACCGTTCCTGTTGTGGAGTAAAACTTTGTGGTGAAGGGTGTTAACACCCAAGATATGGTTGCAGAGTGCCTTGTTTTTTCAAAAATGTTGCTGAAGGAGTATGAGAAAGGGTCCTTTAAACACGTCGCTTGAAAGGACACTGTTGAGGTAGTGAAAGTGGCCACATATATGGTCACAAATCGTGGGGGAGACGGCATCAGTTCTGACAATGCTATACCGCCAAGCTGTCACAGCTGGTTATGCCTTGGCTTGTTGTGAGTGGGTATTTTCATCACTGGCGAAAATTGATGCATCATAGAGACAGTGCCAAACGACCAAACGGGAGACAGAATAGACCCTTCTTAATTAGGTTGTATCATCATTATCGAAAACGAGGCTAACTCAGCAAGGATGTAAACAAAAGCAATGCTTTCAACAAACATTTCACAAGAAAACGGCCGATAGGTGTTCGGTAAATGATGAATTTTGCACTTAAGTAATCTCATTCTATTCCAAAATTTGAGAATTTCAACATAGTTATGAGAAACAGTGTCATTGTGGGTCCATCCTAAGGGTAGCTTCTATTTTCTTACAATTTTACCATTGGTAGTAGACTCTCCACTTTGTAAATTCAGGCAATGTAAATCATTGTAAACTAAACTCCACAAGTATTCTCAGGACATTTGCTCGTATCTGCATCTCAAAAGAATTCTTTTAAATAAGGGTCTTAAAATAGCCTACATTTTTAAAAGACTTTATACTCCCCCATTTTCAATGCCCCGTCAATCTTTCAAAATCATTTTATAATACCTAAATTTAAGGTATATTTAAATGAGCTTACAAAGTGTACTAATGGAAAGAAGATTTTAGAGTAGTCATAGAAGTGGTTTTTTTGACCCTCGGTAACCCTAGAGCTGGAACCATAACTATAACAAAATTGGAGAATTTACTACCAATGGTAAAAATATAAGGGAGATCTAAGCTCCTCTTGCAATGGACCCATGGTTATATTGGCTTAAAGTGTAATCCTATTGCAAAACTGGGCTACGTCCCCACTTGACTCCACCGGTCATAATGTAGCACATGGGGCAAAAAGGTTCAGCACATCTGAACTACAGTGCATTGTATCTCCCTTCTTGCAACTTACAATTCAAACACGAGCGTGAGAGTTGTTATGTTTATGTGATAATTCCGTTCTCTCTGACAGGGATAATGTTTTGCACTTGGACGGGGGATTGACAGGCTTAAGCAATCAATTTTCTTGATGGATGTGCAATTGAGACTCTGTTAAAGATCGACTCCGAAAATCGATCGAAGGAATCTGTGGATCCCCCTTCCACGAACTGATGAGGTGACCGGAACTATCACATTTTTTTGCAGATAAGCATAAAGAGTTTTTGTTCAGGTCTCGATGAAAACTGTTGTGTTTGTGTTTGAATCATAAGTTGCAACAGCTTATTAATGAGGCAGTGTATTTGGTATTTAAACGTAGGAAACACATGCTAATTAGTTTCATTGTGCTATCAATTGAAAAGATTACTTCATTTATTGTTTTAATTTCAATACTGGTACATTATCAAGAGCTTTGAAGGAGTTATGAGGTTAGAAGGTTACACTGCAACAGCTTCACCATTGCTCGATGAAAAATTTGCAGAGTTAGCCTCGCTTTGAAATTTATGAATAACTTTTGAAAAGGGTGTATTGACATTCCTCCACTTCGAAAAAAAGATTTTCTGAAAATTTGGGAAACAAAGCCGAGAAAGATATCTTTCAAATAAATTACCTTCAATGTTCAGTGACCATTTTTTCATGTTCTTATTTCTTGTCGTAATGAAATTTGCTTCAGAAATATTGATTTTGGCAATGTTGTAATGATTTATCCTTGCTTTATATTTCCAATTTGTTTGTCAGTTCAGTCAGCCAAATGGAGATAGTAATTTTCTGTTTAGAAATAGGACATATACGGAGAAGCAAAAAATTGAAAAACAGTGTTGACCAAATTTGAGAATGATTTTCTTTGCCACCCCCCCC
>JAAAKM020004380.1:0-11754 GCA_010016025.2 Alatinidae sp. Z8VKAUB7J3 | reverse complement strand
AACGTTCTCAACTTTATATCATTTCAGACTGCAAGTGCCAAGGTACTGCGTGAGAATATGAAAATATAAATTATAAACGACACATATATAGTTAAACTTCAAGGCATTAGGTTACATTTTCTATACATCAACATGAACTGCACCACCTGACTTGGTAAAGTTCTTAACTGTCTTAACTTCACTTGGAATTTCAGCTTGCACAAAGACGTATTAGGAGACTTATACAAACAACTAATAATATCTCATACCAGGTGTTCTGGACAGTTACAAATCCCATCATAATGGTATGTAATCAACAGACTGTACTAGAGTGACTAAACAATCATAATTTAGGCCCTCTGCTACTTTAAGGCCTATTTGAAATGAACAGTTTAAACATCTGTTTGTGCTCCTTCTTTGTGATCCTTTATGTCAACGAAGTATAAATAGCCACTTACCCCTGGTTGATAATCATAAAATGGTAGGTCTGTGTGAAGAGGAAGGAAATTCATGGTGTAGGCCAGATTACTTGGCTGTGCTTTCCTTTTTACTGTGAAGATTTCCCTATTATACCAGAAATAAATAACAAAAACTTGTCAGCATGAAATTCTGCTTCAACATTAATCAAGTGTAACCTAATAACCTGATAAAACTAATACCATGTGCTTTATATACGAGTATATATCTTTAAAAAAAGCTCAGAAACTGAGGCATATACATAATATATAAGCCACAGTTTGTTACTAGGAACATGCTTTAGTAACCAGATGCGTCCCTAAAGTTGAAATGACATAAAGAGGCAATGTAAGAAAACATCTCTCTTTATATAATTTATGATAAGTGAATGCTGACTGATGGTAAATAATGAGCATAATTTACACTATAATGCTTCCTGGATGAATTAATTGTAGTTTGATGAAACATTAGCAATGCAGTGATTGACCAAAATGTTATACCATACTTTCTTTTGGATATTATTTCATGTAAAATCAATTATTGCTATATATAAAATATAAATATAAAGATTCAATGCTGTGTAGCATTTTCCAGAGGGAACACTACCAGAGTAGGCCCAAGGCATCACTTTGTGTGGTACAGGAGTCCTTCTCTAGAAAACATAAAAATTTTACTGCTGGGAGACTATTTTCTGAAAATTATCACATCTTGCCAAACAAGTTATGTTTTCTGTATAATTAGGCACCCTATTAAATTTATTTGTGATGTCAAAAGGTGGGCGTGGTCAAGGACCTCCTACAACGGGCAGTGTCAACAATATACAAAGCAACTGGCTACCGCTGGTGCATAAATATAACCAACTTGTTAGAGTCTTAATAACCATAACAAACTGGTTTAAACTTTACATCAAAATGTCTTTACTTCATTATCATTCTCAGTTCAGTACTCAATGCCCCCACCATTCATGTTACTGAAAGTAACTGCTGCAAACTTTCCCACAACATGCAAGTTTTTCTTTCTTTTTCTTGCAATGGTTGCTGTGAGTCAGTTTGCTGAAGTGGCAAGAAGAAATTGATTCACTATATAGTTAAGACAGTTCAAATTTATATAAAATTTGACTAACCATGCCAGACTATCTTCCTTCCTATGATGATTCTATTTCATTGCATAAAAAATTCTGCCACTGCCCTCAGACTTTGGTATTTTATTAAGCACACTCTCGCTTTGTTTATTTAGTTAGCCGATGCACTAGGTGCTACATCAGGTATATATATACATATAAGGTTTATATACTTATAAAAGCAACTTTTGACCAACGATTTTATTGCATCAGGCAAATCAACAGGAACTCTATATACACGGAAAGAATTATTAATTCTTTCTTCCTGAAACCCCCTCGGAAAATGTCAGTTAAGTGGCTTTTAACATTGTTCATTCAGCACAACATATCTTCACTGGACAACAATTGAATTGTCTTCTAAAACTTTTTTATAAGTAGTAACAATATGATTATCAGGTGATTGCAGGTTCACAATCTCCTGTTCATTCTCGAGTAGGCCTATCTAAGTTAAGGTTAATGAACAATCACGGAAAAACTGTTGTGTCAGTTGGTTTGGTCTGTCAAGTTAGTTATTACAAAATTTTCTGCAGTGTTTAGCAACCAAAAGAAGGTTTTGACCTGAGATCAGTATAGGTGGCATTAAAAGGTAAGCAAGTTTGTTCTGAGCAGAGGCTTGTAAAAACAAGTGGACCAAATATTGAAACAGCCCCAAATCATCAATAGAGTAAAGTACCAAATTGGCCATCTCTCAATCAAAGACATCTGATGGTCAGTCGGCCCAGCTTTAAAAGGGCCTTAAGCAACAGCAAACTGTAGGCCTACTACCAAACCGGCTTACTAACTAAGGGCAGCTGGGAAGTGGCAGGGCAACGCCCCTGAAATTTAGGCTACGGGTAGCAAGCCATGAGTTAGGCTCAGTCGCCCAGTCGTGCCACGTTTCACGGATCATGGAGAGGAATCTGTTATTAATGAGAAAAGATACTATACCGGTACCCACTCCTTACCAAAAGGCTGAGTACTGAACTGGCCATGCCTAACTGATACGTGACCCTACAAAGAGTAGCTAAGCAATCCCTCAGGAACACTTACTGATTTTAATTCTTGTTCAATGGGACCCATCGTACTTGTTTGTACATGCTTGAGTGATTACATTCACCAGAAGGACCCGCCCATGACTGACCATGGGCTTCCAAAAAATTAAATAGTGGGGCTGATTCCACTGTGGCCCAAACGTATACGAAAACCTTCCAAACGTGTTTACATATCAAACACAGAGAAATCGCAACAATCCCGATTCATTCTCACTAAAAGCCTATTTGATACAAGTTACCAGTTTTATCGAGGTCACGTTTTAAATGGGCTTTGGAGAGTTGAAACTTTAAACGCCGGGCGAAACACTGGCTGTGATAAAACTAAAAAAACTTCTGGCTCTATGCTTCAATGTTTTGTTTCAATGTTATAGTTTTCACAAGTCATACGTGATGTGTTCATTTGCAGACCCGTAGCCTTAATAAGCTTAACATTTCATCCTGTTGTTCTTCTGAAACATCTTCGAACCAGAACGAAACGATTGTCGTATCTAGAAGTTTGCACGTTCAATTTTAGATCAAAATCTCATGAAGCTGTTCCACGAAACTTAAATCAAAACGCCCAGACGAGAATAAACCGGTATTAAGAGATTTTCTTACGAGCTCAACAACTTAATCTAATCCTAAAACCGGACAGACAGGTCGATGCAGTATGAATCTAAGCCTTCTGCAAGCAAAACAAGTGCCTGCAAAACAATAATAGAATGAACCATTTCTACAAAAATTACTACGAGAGTATGAACAGAAATTGATAAAATAACACCTTACCCATAATTAGTAATGCGTGGGTAGCCTGTAAAATTTTTGGTAAGTCTTTCTATCTGACCAGATTCTGCAGGAGCATTAACAAGTAATGCAATACCTGCAGTTGCCAACGTCGCAATCCAAGCATATTGGGTCTTGCCATCATAAAGAACTGAATTGAAATCAAATCTTCGTATGTTTCCCTGAAGTTCATTATTCCAAAGAATCCTTTGCAGTCCTGCAACATTCCTAGGTTTGATGTCAGCTTTGGTTTTCGGCAAAACTCGATCCCTTAACCATTCCGTTCCCAAGTCACTTTGGTGCTCATCATCCCAAATAATTCTTAAAAACTTGCCATCCCCAGATATCTTGACACTTGATGGTTTAATACGGAGGTCTACCTTCCTTGCAGTGTCAAGTAAACGTTGTTTTGAAGACTGATGAAAGCACAATGGACATTGACAATTATCCCTCAAAAATATGAAAGGAAACACCGCATCTTTACCATCCTGCCAATTTACGAAAATCAAACGTTTATCTTCATCAAACCTGCAGTCAGCAAGGTCTGCAATCGGGTCCGACCTTTTCAAATCTACATCATCTCCTGTGGCACTGTATGTCCTCACTTGGGAAGAAATACTTGGTGATACAGCAAGAGGTTGGAGGAATTTTCGAGCAGACGCAAGGTTGAACCTGGAAGCCAAGAAAAAGACATTGCCTTGCACGTTGTTGCCGGCTCCTGAACCCCACGCTCTGCTGACGCGTGGCAAAAAGCGAAGGATATCTTTGCTTCTCATTATGTCTTTCCTTGAATTATTTGAAAATTTGTGAACAATCTTGCACCAAGTCCTGCTAAGCTGCCCTTCCACACAACGAGCAGATAACTAATTTTTGATTTAGCAAGATTCGACAGCTGCATGAAAGGTCATGCTAAGAATTGATCACAGGGAGACAAAACGATTGCCCAGGTGACAGTAAGGAAAATATTATTTCGTCACTTGGATTAAATGGGGCTAGTTGTATTGCGAAATACCAGTCAGAAAATATTGAAAATCGCGTTGCCTCAACGTCCAGAGGATTAAAGCCATCGGGGAGACCAGGGGAGGGCGATGGCTATAACTAATCACAAAATAATGACGTTCAATTGTTTCACGGTGGCACTACTTTAAATTGAAGAGATTGAAATAGTTGCCCTAAAGTTGTCACACTTTCATTCAAATTTAGTTAATACAAATTATTTTAACTAATGTTATTAAAGGTTTTATAAAACTTCTGATAGTAAGGGTTTGAGGCAGTCACGCCCTTTAGGAGTTAATGAGCTATCGGGGCGAGTTAATTAATTGATAAAATTTAGAACTTCGATTAACTACCAATTATTATATTGAGCTCCATGTGATAGTGCAGGAAGAAATTGAAAGATTTGTTTACACTATCTAATATCATTATGGCACTGACTGATAACAGACATTATATCGGAAAATTAAAGTAGTTTCGCAGGCTTTTACAGGGGGTAATCAGGCCATTATCCCAGAATGCACCTCCTGACTACGCGGCCTGGTTTGGGGGGTGAAAAGGGGGAAAGTCAGTCATCCCATCATAGTGGTATCATAGTGACATCATGGTACGGTGCTAGGATCATAGCGGGATCATAGTATGATCAGAGTGGTGTATATTTCAATTTCTTACAACAATGCACAACCATTGCACATTAAATTATGCACTTAAAAGTAAAAACGCATTTTCAGTTGACTCGGAACACAATACAGTCCGTTTTTAGCACCGAAAATCTTCAAATGGCTCTGTCTGAGTCCTTTACCCTTCCTATAAATCTGCAATAGGCATACCTTTATCTTTACCTAAAAATTTAGCAACATGTCTCAATGTCCCGCAAACTTTCCCTTTCCGCAGATTTCCTGAAATCTAAGAAATATTACTTTGGTACCCCTTAGCGAATTACAGTAATCCATCATACCAAATGCGCGTGCGCACGGTCGTATCATGCCAACAGGAATGTTGATTCCATTGCTTTCATTGTTTCCACATCAGAAACTTTGTCGTAAATGAGAAAAATCATTACTTGTTTGTAAGGCTTCTTAATAGGTTACGGAACCGTAAATATTGCCTGCAGTCCCCTTAATGTCTCCCCGAACCTCACGTTGCGGACTACTGGTCTGATCAAGCTTCATGTAGTCCGTTTAACTTGAAAGCTACCTAAAAGTGTGGACAATAATAATATAAACATTTACTAAATCTCCATGAAAATGGCCAGAATCACGGAAGACACTTAGTAAAGGATAGGGCCTCCCATTTGTGGTATTACACCCTATCCGCCCCTTATCTCCTATCAACAGGGAGGCGTGACATGTAAGTCACCGTAATGAAAATTTTCCAAATCTTTCGTCAATTGGAACATGGGTGAGGCCAATTTACATCAATTTGTGCACCAGATCGTAGTCAAATATGTTCTGACTCTTCGTAGAACTGCTTTGTATTGTGTAGAATTCAGAGATCAAAGTACACTTAACAACACGTGCCATTTCAAAGCGTCTACTCTGTTGTCTGCTTCGACCAGATTTGGTCTGTTTATGTCAAGAATAGTATCAAAGAGCTGATGTCCAAAGCACGAACATGGTCTGAATCCGTTGAATAACTATTTGAACAGGTTAATTACCCTGGACGACATAATCGAAAGTGCGGAAATTGCTGACCATAATATGGTGGAAGGCATTGTTTCATGTTTATTGTTATTGATGGCACTTGGCGAGGAGCTTTCAAGAGCGAAGTCCACAAATATTAATAAATAATGGGAGAAAGCCATCCAACTATTTGAACTTTATCACAAATGTCTTATTTAAATCTTTGCAATGAAAGCTATCAGTACATTAAGCGCGACTGTCTCCGAGTCTCCTGCGCAGCTGCGGTGGGCTTCATTGTCGAGGAGTTCTCTCTAAACAAATATTATATTAGAGAACGTAATTATTAACTGCAAAATCTATTGCAGAGAGAATTTAAGTTTAAAAATTTCTTGACAAGAAGTTGACCAAGTCTTTCTGAATCCGAATCTGATACGGGATACGCACGGCAAAAAATAACGTCAGATAAAAGCGGATCCGAGTCGATTTGATTCAAGGTTCTTCTGGCTTGATCAAATGGGATCGGGCTCAAGGTTGTTTTATTCTAACCAAATTGTAGAAGACTTGAAGTCATTTCGTAGTGAAACAATTTGTGATAGAGTCTCTTTGTAAAACTCGTTTCAAAGTAAGACGTGACCAGTTCGACTTGTCACGTGTCATGTTTCATGTAGAAATTTCAACCTTTGATAAACAGTTAAAGTAGAAAAGGCAGGAAATATAATGATTGAGATGGAGACGGGTGAAAAATATATTATTTACCACAAAACACTTTATGAAATTTTCGTTGAGATAATCAACTTCTCAGTGATTTATCTGAAGACATTAAAGCAGTCGGTGACAGAGCACAAATTGCTTTGGAGTGGTTTACCCTCGGGGAGCAGAGATCACCTTTTTATCAGAAATTCTATATTAGGCATTACCAGTATGCCGAGTGGGCTTTACTTTGCCAGGTTTCAATCCTCCAGTTCAGCCGGGCCAAGCCAGAGCACAACCATACGGACCAATGCAGCGTTAAGGCATTTTATTCGCATGGACAAAAAAATAGTTGCTTCAATCACTAGCACTTATGTTAGATAATATAGTATAGCTATAGGTATAGTATACGACATTTATACAGCGCCCATTCTGTGCAATGCACATTCAAAGGCGCTTTATAACTGACATTTATCCCGCAGCTCAAACCTGTTGTTGATACTTTAATCGCAGATTCATTCCCAAAGGAGCATGCCCACATCGCAGTGACAGTCAGCTCTTATGTGATTTTTGCCATCATAGCCACGTCCCAATTTCGCAAAACAAAACAGACATTATATCTTGCTCAAGGATATTACAGCATAACCAGTGGTTTAGACTTTTATTCTTTACTGAAGTAGCGTTTTGTTTTCTTTTACAGCTCATACTATTTCCGATTTCTTAGTTCATACCAGTGTAGTAATGCTACGTTGTTCTTGATACCAGTGAGGTGACACCGTAACCTTGCGTTAGCCCCGCCCACAACACTTAGCAATGTCTTAGAACAGCCCCTGATAAGCAGTACGGCAACTCCCTAGTGCTCTGCTTTACTAAAGGGAAAGTGGATTCTCTGGGGGGCTTATATTCATTGACATTGTTGTGGTCTTAAATATCTTTCGGATTCTCAACTACAACACTTAGCACAATCAGGGTCAAACCTCTAAATGCCATGCATTTGGACAACCGCTGTAACCACTCGGACTCACCGCAATCGATTATTCCGTCTTCCCCGTTTCCCTCCTATACGAGAGTAAACCAGGGTTTCTCAACCGATATCAGATTAACCCCCTCGAGCTGCCAGAATTTCTAAGTACCTTCTCTGGTACTTTAAGAATTCGGCATTATTTCACTTCATGGATATGAAACGAATACAACATTATATAGACAGTCAATAAAGCGTCCTAACTTTGTTTAGCTAGTGTAAAACGAAAATACAAGCAACGTGGGAGAAAACGGAGACAATACTTGTTATCTTTTTGTTTGATTTCGTCAATTTGACATAAGAAAGACAACAGAACAAGCTATTAGGTGTTGTAGACCCTAGTTCCCCTTGTCCCAATTTCCCCCCTCCCCCCCCATTTTACAATCTCAAATACAACTTAAATGGGTTCCAGGATCCCCGTTGAGAACACTGGTGCAGAGAATTCTCTCACAATTCAAACTTACGTAACTTTACAGAACTTTCTTTGTACATACTGTAGAATCGATGAACGTATATTGACATCGCAGAGGTCAAAGCGATTAACTAAACAAAGCAAGACTTAAAACTGATTCTAGTATGTTGTATTCTATTTATATGCTGTTTTGGAAGGAACAGTTCTCTTTTATTACGCTTTTATGATTCTGCTTTATTTGCCTTGGTTACGTTAATCCCAACCCAGCAACACATCTCATGCGATATTACGACCAGAGCGGAAAGTGAAATTGGTAAGGTTTGTAGAAACAGGTCCCTGTACACTTTGTTCAACTACAAATGTGAGGGTGAAAGCAAAAAGCGGAGACGCGACCACTGATGGGCGGCAAATCAAAAAGTATAGGAAACACTGCTTTAGAGGAGGTGCTATGTTGGTTAGGGGCAACAGACGTCTATTAGTTGCCTCCATTAAATGTGATAGAGGGAGCAAAAGCTGAGCCATGTGACATGTGACACTTGGAGTGGGGTGGGGTGCAAACCAAAAATATGGTTGGGAAACACTGATCTGATTTAATCTGATAGTTAAAGCTTTCGGAGCTCCTTCGTTAGTTGTTTGTCGTAAAGATTACGTTGTAGCCTATGTACAGTTAAATACAACCTCATTAGTGATACTGCTTATTATAACGGCTTGAAGCAGTTTGATCTGTACGTAGACTCAGTGGCGGCCCCACTGGGCGTCTAAGGCATTGAATCCATTAACCTTTTGCCAAGTAACTTTTTTCCTCTGGCAAAGAGGCCAAAGGAATGCTGCAACGAGAGGGGAAAGAGAAAAAGAGTCCTTTGTAAAAGCATATTTTCAAAAGGTGCCAACTCCACCTTAATTAACGATTAAAACTTAGAAAGCGATAACACTCGACTTTATCTTTACTCCCCCATGTTTTTGTATTTCTGTCAGTGTAGCCCCTTGATAATCAGCGGGGCCATTCCCCACGACGTTTCAAAAGGGAAACGGGTTTCTCTGGAAAGGGTATAATCATTAAAATTGCTTTTGGGAACATACAAATTTTTAGATTTACGAATATTTACAATGATAAAAGTGGAGTTATAGAGGTTTCGAATCCGTGGCTCTGCCCTTGAGGCTATCTCTGCAATTAAGTTAGACTACCTCGGGCTGCGGGTTGTGAGAATAAGTATTACCAAGTATATGTATTTTTTTCATTGAAATCCCCTATCAAGAAATGAAACCTCCCTTTGGGGGTCTTCAAGGTACTCCAAAAGGATAAAAATATGAGTGTGGATCTTTATGATTAAACACATATACTGCTTTTAACTTTAAAAGTTTAACCTTCGTTTTAACATGTTGAGCAAATATTTCTGTTTACAAGATTAATAATCGAAAAGATTATTGATTAACTACCGCTAATATACTGTGTGCTTCTTTGCGCCCCTGACTGTCATTAACGCATGCTCTACCTTAGTCTTTCTATCCCACGTTTTTACTTGACACGGCAAAATGTTCGAAAGGAACAGAAATAATCAGAAGTTCTCTTGAACTGATCTCAAATCACTCCTGCACATTAACCTTTGTCATATGAATTTTTTGATGTGAAAGTCACGAGACGATAGTTTCGTGAGGGCTAAGGGCCTTCGGCCGATTCGGTCATCAGGTCACGCAGCCAAAAAGCGGTCGTGTCAGGTCATCCTGTATGAGGACAAAAGGACCTTGCTCAAGAGGTCATAAGCTCATGATGTCACAAGGGCACAAGGTTGTCAGCTTGAAAGTAATTCTATTCTCGTGATAGGAAAAGTAGGGTTTTGTTGCCCAATGATGATTTGACTATAAAATAGATTGTAATATATTTTACCTTTGATATCGCAAATTCGATTTTCAACGACTTGAGACACTATCTTAGAAGAAACTATAGATTGTGTGGAATTTGGTGGAAGAAAATAAATCGGTTAGTAGGAAGCCCAAAAGAGACGCCGAAAGAGTTTCTTAGTTACATATTCAATTTTTGCAAGTTTATTAAGGGGGCTTGGTTACGCGGTAGCAACGAGATGATCGACACGGTCTTTTCTACCAGATGCTGAACATATCTCTATCGGTTTGGACTTATCAAGTATAAAAGGATTCCTTTAACCAAATCTACATGTAAGCTAATTTGGTCTTTTACAATTTGGTAATTTACAAATCTTTAACACATCTTGCGTGATACCTCAAATTTTGCAGCTATATGTAGAAACCATTGTATTAAGCATGCTGTTGCCACCACGCAACCAAGGGCCTTATGACCTAAAGAGCATTTCCGGCTAAGTTGCATATTCTCAATTTTTATAAACAGAAACTGTCATCGAGAAGAGAGAACATATTTTCTATTTTCTCTAGTGTTCTTTTCAAAATAAACAGAAACATATGCGACGATACTTGTGGTGTACCGACGCCAAGCTGTAGAATGGCCCGAGCGGTAAACTGCAGCCTTTGCCACTCTTTACCCTTGTTCCCATCAGCACTTAGCTCAATGTGTTAGAGTTTTACAGAACAATTCATAAGCCTTATCAGTTTTGTAGACCATCTTTCAAGACTTTTTTGACCTTATCATACATGACATGATTGCCCATAATCAGTTAGTAGCTTATCGTAACCACTGCGGTGAGCATAACGACATTGGCAAGTCTCATTTACACTTTTCGACGTATTGATGTCTGGATAAGTTTTCACTCCAAACGATAAGCCGACGGACATATGGACCAGAGACTACTTTTTTACAAGAAAGTAAAACGGAATCAAAAGACTGTCTTACACGCCGTTAGGTCCTAAATTCTGTCAAACCTCTATGCTTGGCTCCAAGCGTGTGGGAATCCTATCAGAGCATAATCGTACGTGTTTATATGAAGAGCCGTCCATCTCCCAATAGTTACCAACTAGCGGATATTTACCAATTCGTCTACTTGGGTGAGTGCGCATATGCCCATACGCTTTATATAATCGTCGACTCCCAAAATTGAATGGACATGGGATCAGAGAACTTAACCTTTAGAAGCCAATAACCACTGATGGTATTTATGGTAGATAACGCCATAGTCGCTTTGTTTAAAGAGGACCGCTGATATAGACGAAGATTGCAATGCTTTTGAAGACATTGTAAAGCTTTGAATAAAAGACTCGGACTTCGGGTGCGAAGGGTGAATCTTCTGAATAAAGATTTCCTAATACAAAGGCAAATAAAAATAACAATAACGTATTTTCCCGATGTTTCACTGTCATCTTGACATCATTTTCAAGGTAGGTAATGAACAACTTCTTCTTTTTCTTTCGGCTTCTCTCTTTTAGGGTCGCCACAGCGGATCCTTTGTCTCGACACCTGTCTATCGTCTGCTTCCACCTCCGCCACGCCAACCACCCTCATCTCCTCCCTTACCACATCCATGAACCTTCTCTTTGGACTCCTTCTCCCACCCGCTATTCCCATCTTCAGCATCCTCCTTCCAATATATCCCTCATCCCTCCTATGCACATGGCCATACCATCTCAGTCTCGCCTCTCTCACCTTATCACCCAACCGTCTTTCCCGGACTGTTCCTCTGATATACTTATTTCAACTTCTGTCCATCCTCGTCACTCCTAGAGAAAATCTTAGCATTTTCAGC
>JAAAKM020004379.1:0-11755 GCA_010016025.2 Alatinidae sp. Z8VKAUB7J3 | reverse complement strand
CGGAACGGTTGTAGTTAAATCGGTTTCAAAACCGTTATAAGTACAACCGTTTCGACAACCGATGTTGGTGTGAACACAGCTACTGTGGTTATTCACAATATAATGTGTATCATTAGGCCTACTCATACATAACATTGTCCGATCTCTGTTACATCTTCTTTCAGGCTAACTACTTCAGAAATGCCAACAGCAACAAAGGCACATGGCGATGTGTCTGCTGATTGACTAACTAAACTAAAGTGGCCTGGACTCCACTAATGATTCGGAACAATTAAAAGTATTATAGTGTATTATACGGTATTATAGGGTATTATAGTAACTTTTATCTACACTGATGCCATTACTCAAATATTACAGCTTGTTTACAATTGTCCGCAAAGTCCTTTGCAATGTTACATCAATGTCACATGACTTGCAAATCTAAGTGCAGTTTGGTACAGTTGCATTGTTTGTTACCTGAAATCTTCCTATCAGCCTTGTGTAATTACAAACTGTTATTACGGAAAGAATTGCAGCTTATGGAAACAACATGAAATAGCTTGTTTCCAAGTGCCAGCATTAGACAGAATTCAGAATCATCATGCCATATATTACTTCCTCAACCAATCTTTACTACTGTCACCGCTAGGTACGCAACTGTCATTCATCGGTCCCAATTACTCTTCCCCGCAAACTGAACTGGCACGACCTGCTAACCGTCAACCTCTGGCTTAAAAATTTGCATGAATGAATGGATGCATAAACGCATTTCTAAATGGCTAGCTGACTTGCTACATGGCTAGCTAGCAGGATGGTTGGGAAGCTAGCTGAGTGGATAGCTGAACCTCTGTATGGCTGAATGGCTGGAGGGATTGATATGTGAGTGGATAAATAGATGGACGAGTGAATGGATGAATACATAGATGAATTGATTGATACAAGGATGAGTAAATGGAAGAATAGATGAATGAATGGATGCATGGATGTATGGGTGCATGGATGCATGGATGGATGGATGCATGGATGTATGGATGCATGGATGCATGGATGGATGTATGGATGCATGGATGCATGGATGGATGTATGGATCGATAGATGAATGGATGGACTAATACGTTTTTGAGTATCACACAAACAACAAAATCTAGAAATGTTGTTAAAATATTGTTTCTTGCTACATCAAATAGGTACAAATGTTACATAAGAGAAAAGAGGTCATTATTGACCCTGAATGCCCAAAATATTGTTTTATTGTGGTAAAAATTTGTGTTTTCGAGATTTTCTTGAGTGTTCTGAATCACGCACGTCACGTTTCAAATCCCAGCAATAGCCTGCTATCATTTTTACGTCCCATATTCCTTGGCATCTCTTGTAGTGTAAGCCGATAACTACACATACTGTTGTTGCTGGGTTTAGTGACTAATGCAACCACTAGTCTCATTGTCATGCGTTGATATATCACGTGAGCACGAGTAACAAGTTAGTTGAGTTCAGTCGACATCGTTATTAGATGTATGTCCATAACCTTGCCGTTCTATTCATCTCTGATATAACATATATCATCCATTTTCTTTATATCACTCGCCTTGTTTATCTCCAAAATCACCGAGGTTATCCGGAAATCAATCCAGGTGGCTGTGAAGAAAATGTACTTTAATCCTCATATTAATACCAAGAATCGTGAACTGTTCGAGCATGTCGTTTACAATTTCTTTATAGTTGTCAGCTCTATAGTTTCCAAGGAAGTTCTTAACAACCTCCAGAAATGATAACCATACAGCTAACTCCACTTTATTCATAGAGTCGCAAAGTCTTTGATCTCTCATCAACTGTCGAATCTAGGGTCCATCAAATCTACCAGCTTTTAACTTTTCATTACTTAGGCTTGGGAAACTCCCACAAATATACTGAAAACAGTCACCATCTTTATCTTGTGCCTTAACAAGTTATTTCATAAGCCCTAGTTTTATTTGCAGAGAAGGAAGCAATATTTTATCACGGGGTACCAATTGCTCAACAATAACATTCTTTTCCCCAACTTTAAATCGATCGCTTGCTGGCCAGTGCTTTTCATTCCAGTGATTTGCTTTACCTCTGCTGTCCCAATAATAAAAAAAGCATGGGTATTTGGTGTCACAACTTTGTTGCCCAAGCAAGAAGTTCACCATCTTTAAATCTACACATATCACCTATTGGTGGTTGTTGTATTTGATATGCTGCAATAGAACTTTTATTGGATCATATTTTTCTTTATGGGTTGTAGAATGACCAATCGCTATTGACATTAGTAATGTGCTGAAGAACAGGCTTATTTTCGAACTGCCAATAAATAACCTCCAATCAGTAGGAGAGTATTCCGTAACACCTAATTTCATCAGTATAAGTTGCATTGATCGTCAAAAAACCGCACAAACTCTTTCCAAGCGTTCTATTAAATTGATTTTAGTAACATGCTATAAAGGTTTTCGATCTTTTAGTGGTGATGCCAATACGTCAGACGATTCCGTGGATAAACTAAGGTCCCTTATCAAGTCACTAAGACCCTGCCAATCAAATAGTACTGTTGTGGAAGAGATGGAAAGTCTTCGTCATCATTATCATCAACAACAATCCGTTCTTGATAATCATGTTGCTCCTTGTCTGAATGTACATCAATAGAGAGATCAGGCAACTTGTTAAACTCAGGAATAAGACTATCAGCAGTATGAGCTACTGGTAGAATTGCTGACGAAAAACATTCGTGACTCAAAGACTTTCTCTTCTTTTTATTTACCCCTGTCATATTTATTTGCCCCAGTCATTTATTGAACAGAAGTAAGAGTCGTCAACATGATTTGTAGACTCCCATCCAAACCATTGCTGTCGCAAGCCCCATTGACGGTCTGGTTCCACATGTCCATTATCTCACACATGTCTTAACATATGTCTTGCAAACAAAATGAGGAGCCCATTGTTTGTCTTGGTCTGCTATCTTTATTTCAAAATATGCATAAGAGTTTCTCGTAAAAAGTCTGTTGTAGACTTTTTGTTGTCTACAGTTTCGTATTCAGCAGAAATGGAACAAAAGCAAGCAGGGTAATTTTTGTAGGACCTTGAAGCCGTCATATTTATACAATTGAAAAACAAGACGAATTATCCGAATCACCCTTTTAGTCCATCGTCAAAACATAGGCACCATGAATGAATTCATCTGATCCAAATCAACTTTCTATCAACAAAAATGTTAAGAGAGACAATTGATCTGTGCAAGTTATTATTCAATGATTGAATTATAATTGAATATTGTTTATGTCCCGCTGCCAACATGTAGACAATCACAAGACATCTAATATGTGTAAATGAGCATACCGCTGCCAAGTGCAAGTCAACATTTAATGACCATGTCAAGGACATGAAAACCACAAATAAAGACTAATAAAAACACCAGACAAAAGACTTTTATGACCTGGCTATGATTTGCTATGCTATAAAACACTTTTTGTACTTGAAGGCAAGCGTAAATTGTATCCAAAACTGATGAAACGTTTAACATGCTTGCAGAATACAGGCAAGTTACAGAAATTTTCACATTTGAGGTATATCGCACACCAGAAACACTTGAGCTAACCAAAGAAAATAAATATGGTTTTCGTAATCAGCATCACAGAATTACCTAACAACAATCTTTACCTTGCCGACCCGAAAAATTGTGTTGACCAGTGTAATCGATACACGAGTGATATATATATTGCAATGTCAAACGGACGTTTTGTTGCACTAATCAATACATTGATGCATGAACTGCCAGCTAGGCTATTGCTTAAAATATTACCAACTGTGAATTAAATTGCTTGCAAAAAAATTAGTGTGCTGCTTCACTTTCCACTTTATACATTTATTACTAACATTGCAAACTACAAATTATTGGGAAGGCAATACCCCCATATTCATTCCTCTGTGTAGCTAATTATCTAGCTAGGATAACTCCACAGACGGTCAGTACCTAAGGGTAAGTTTTTTGTTTAATCAGAGATGGATAAGTAAATAAACGGCACGGAAGTTTGACATTTTTGGTAGGGGTTAAAGCCTTGCTCGTTCCGCCAAAATACGTTTTCAGATTATCGTCTTGGTTTCCAAGGACACCGTTTTCGTCTACTTGCAAGAAAATTATGATGTGGCTTCATCAAGGTGTTAGAAGCTATTTGGCTCTTGCTACTTTTGCACCAGAACCCTCCTATCTCTTTGAATGGAGAAAATCTTTGCGAAAATATTTGCTTAAGATAGTATGAGAAGCACCGAAGAAGGGCACAATTTTTGATTCAGTTTTCGACAAATTGCCTTTGGTTTTGCTTGCGTTTCGCAGTTGTCATCTATTTCACTCGTTAACTGTGTCTCGATTCACGAGTGAACATTTTCTGCACTTGGATAATGTCATTTTTTTCACAACTTGTCTGATAGATCAAAAAGAGAGAGACGTTGGGATATCATAATGTCTGTAATCGTGGCTCCGCAATATTATATTTCTTAATGTGATTAGAGCGAATTTGAAATCAAAGTTGCGAAAGGTGGTTTCAAAAGGCCTGTTGTCTAGCGTAACATACTTTGAGAATATTCTAGAATGCGATAGAAATCTTCAAAACCTTAAAAACACATCGCCATATACAAATAGGCCTACGGTTAAGAAGACATGCCAGATCTAGAGAGCAAATATTAGAATATACACTGTTTTCCCCATTTAAAATGTTTACTTGCAATATTGTTACTTCAAAGACCTGCAAAATTTACCTAGAGAGACAACTACCTGAGCGACAAAAAAGAAAGAAAACTCTCACCGAGTAAAGGATGCGGCAGTCCCTGACCAAATGATAGTTGTTCTTCATATGTTATCTTAGAAATAACGCCGGCAATTTCATGAAATTGAATGTCTTCCTACGCATGAAAATCACTCTCAAATTGGAAGTCCTGCATTTTACGATAAAATGTGTACAGCACAATGAGGATAAGGCGGTAAACAAATAGGTCTAACGGATAAGTCATTAATAATTAAAAAGCAGATGGGTCGAAGCAAAACGCACGCATACAGTACACGATTTTCTTCCATTTACTTTTGATTATTACTACTGAGGGAAAAACAGCTCATACCTTGTTGGGGCTTGGACTTCGCCAGTTTAGAGAACTACCAGAGTCTGGGTGAGTAGCAAGGCCCTACATTAGTAATGGCGGTTGAATGGCTTCAAACAGACGCCTGTTGGTTTCCCTTCTTTTGGTGTTTTGTAAAATTCGAAGAACATGTCATTTTTCATTCCCTGATTTTGAAGACAGTCGTAGACAAAAAAAATTCTAGATTTTCTATTTTGCACTTGCATCTTAATAAGGCACGTGAATAATCAGCAATGTAAAAGTTTTGAAGTGAAGTCTTACACATTAAGGCAACCGGAATTCGATCGAGATTATGAAGTCAGTGTTCTGTAGAAGAATTTACCACTTTCGCATTTAATGAAGTGCCTCAATAAAAAAGATATGATTACTTGTAACTCTGGTGTTAAAACTGCACTATATAATCAGCAAAACCACCGAACAGGTAACTTATAAAGAAAGGGTAATTGGAGGAAACAAAGGTGACAACCGTCAATTTTGGCTACCTGGCAGCGAAGCAAGCCATGACTTCTTGGCCCTATAGGATTGCCTCTAGATGATCGTATATGTGTACAAGGTCATCTGTAATTGATAGTATCTGATGTAATGTCCTATCCTTAGTCAAAAGGCAGAGATTGGGTTTAATATGTATGCCCTCGTATGGAGCTTAAGAGCCATTTACAGAGTCACAGATTGAGGTAAAATTTAAGCGTTGGGGACTGAAGTATTAGCTTTGAAAGTTGATTGAAATTAAATTTGCTATTTTGTGGATATGCAATAACCTTCCAACATATTTACCTCGTTACAAGCCTACAACTGCTATTTCTCAAATATGTTACACATTGAGGAGTTATCATACTTTAAAACTCTATGGACAGCAGACTGATACGAGAGCCCTGTCTTACGCCTGTTGAAAAAACACTTAGTGTCAAGAAATTTCTCTTGCAAAGAACGGGTTAACCCTATGTATATTAGATGACGGGTTTAAAGTCATTCGATTCCTGCATAGTGGATAATAATGGGGGAGACAGAGGGGTTTAGGTCCATATATGAAAATATAAGCTGTTTCAACCACCTAATTACACTTTGAGGATAACATAAGTCTAGGGTTGTTCTGACATGGTTAGTTAGATCCGTGTACCGTAATGAATATACGAGCTGTGTTAATGACCTAACCTATCTAGCGAAATACAGATACTTAGTTGACTTAGGCATATAGTGTTATAAACAAATACAAAGAGCTGTTATATTAGTATAGAACAACAAATAGCGGCCAATATGGTATAAAAAGAACACTAGAGAAATAGAAAATATGTCGCCACCGGGGATCGAACCGGTGGACATCGACATCCAGCTCAATGCAGTTGGAGACCAGTCTCTCTGCGCCATGTGACTTGACCAAGGAAGAACTGCCCTCCGTCCGATCATCAATCCAAAGCACATCAAAGTTAGAGAGATTCACCAATCACCGGTGGTGACAAATTTTCTATTTCTATTGTGTTCTTTTCGAAACTAACATTTCAAATCCTCTCTTCTCAATGATAATATGAAAGCCTTTTATGACTTGAAGTGCTTCTTTCACATGTGCCTACAATTTGAGGCGGCAAGCAAGTAAGACCCATCCAGACGAGCGTATCGATACCCAAGTGGATAGTAAGAGCGATGTTCCAACTTGCGACGGTAACTGCGCAAATTATATCACATCAGACTAAGATATGAAAAGCAGATATACTGATAACTCTATCCAATATAAAGATTTTAAATATAGTCAAGATAAAGATGGGGGTTGGCTGGATAGCTAAACAGGAAGGAGAAATTTGGAGATCGATGACTTTACGGGGTAGAAACAACCGAAGGCAAAACTAAAGAAAGTGCAATGAAAAGTGCAAGAAGCATTTCTTACCGAAGATACGTGAGGCAGCAGTTAAGAACTAACTCACATGAAATATGACATAAAGCAAGACCGAATTCATGCAAAAGTAACTAAAATTGCAAAAAAATTAAAAAAAGGATAGGATTTTGACCGTGTTGAAGCTGTATAATGTGTTTTACATAAACGGAGGATTCTTTTTACGGAAGAAGCGTTTAAGTTGTTATACGTTTAAAGAAGATATCTTTTTGGATGAGGTCGAACTAGATAATTATGTAGAATAAAATTTGAACCAATGACTTTGAAGTTGTAACAGAAGATAAAAATCTGTCTTATGCATTAAAAATCTACTACCGTCATTAAGACCACTTGTCACAGGACACTTGATTTTCCTCTCTAAAAATGAATGCCACATAGATAAAAGGAAGGCGTACGTCAATTAACAGAAAGTGCTTATATCAAAATAGGAATATGGCAAAAAATTAATTCTCAAAATGAACGTGTAAAGAAGAAAGTCAGCATAGATATATGCTGGCCTTCCCTCATCTCACTTTATTACTTCGTAGAGATACACTGTTCCGTATTATTTTGTTTTATGCAACTATTTAACAACAAATTTTTCTCAAAATTACCAATTCGCTCTTCTCTTTTCAGTGTCTGCTCATGAATGAGATCACTTCTTATATTTTGCTATAATTTAGAAAACAACATTATCCTGTAGTCAGGGCCCGATGCATCCTTGACAAAAAGAGCTTTGGAGCGCTTTTCACTACATTTTTTAGTTGCTACAATACGCAAGCGCGTAGCTCGGAGGTTGAGGGCCAGGGAAAGTTGTGTTTTCTCTACAAAATAAATTCCTGAACTTTGAAACCAAAGCAATACACAACAGTAATCGTCTTCCACACCTGCTGGAGTATGATAATATAATAGCAGACTTGGATTGCAGCTGATAGCATCTTCTAGGGCACGCGAGTGTCCTCTTTCCAACATGAGTTCAGAGTGTTGCGACCTCGTCCAATTTCCATTTACTATGCTCCCTCTGGAACGAAAAGCCAGCTATGGTACTGTAAAATGCACTCAGTATTATTGAAAGTTATGTTGTTTGACCAATTCGTAATCTCAAATTTAGATCTTCTTCATTTTAAACATGGACAACAGACGCCCTTTCTCTTTTATACTATCGTACTCATGATTATTTTCATCTGGAATAACGTTATTATTGATATCCTTTTCTCAACTTTGTTGTCCCAAAGTTGAGTAAAGGAAATCAATAATATCATTAAAATCACTCAGAGTCTCTCCATCTCCATCGCAAGACACATAACCGAGGATATCATTCATCATTGTTTTTAAACTTTAAACATGTGTGAATGAGACAATACAAATCTTACATTTCTCCATCCCACATTGACTTATACCAGACGAACACTTTTAAACACTCTCTCCTTCCATAACAAAATCACCAGAACACCACAACTAGTATTATAATGTTTTGGAAACTATCTATTCAATTTTCTACTTTTTTCTAATCTAAATTTATTTTCATTGTATTTAGCTATTTGTTTTTAACTTTTTTCAAATAAACATGTTGAAGATATAATAACATTTCTTTAAGATATAAAAATACACACACACCAATAGAACATGTACAGTAGTAGCTTTAGGAGTTCTCATTCTATACAAAAAGAAAACATAAAAAAAACAAAAACGTCAGCCTCACAATTCTAGATTTAGTGCTTACTTCAGTGTCATATTTTTCAAGTTCAAGTGAATATTACGAAGGAGTTTTGTTTGAGAAATGGTTTAATTTTTTGTTTCAATACTACAATATCACGAAAAGTAGGATCTTTAGAAATTTCCGCTCTGTAAGTAAAGCTACTACTTTGAGTGGAGTGAGTGAAGTAAATTGTGCAAGAAGGCGAGACATTTGGGAGTGGACAAAAATCAGATCTAAATGGATGTACTAATTGTTATCAGATTTCTTAAAAATTTTAATAAAATCGCATTGTTGAACAATTTAATATGACAGAGACACACAGTTTAGTACATTTGGTCTCGGAGCCAGTGAAGTTTTCCCTGGTCTACGGGTGCAACCATAAATGAATCAAATAGTGGATAAGTGTATCGGTTTTTAGTTGCTGTAAAATGGTTATAGAGACTGTTCTGTTTGATAGATAAATATCATTACAATGTTTTTGATTACAAACTTTGAACTGATGAAATTGAGAAAGTGTTTGTAACATGCAAATGATGCAATGACTATAAAGTGTTTTCTATCATTTTTATAGCGTCTGCGTTGTGTTTGTAAAAGTCAAAATCCAGGAAGGAGTAACTGTTTTTCCCCATTGTTTACTTCATGGCTACGTCGTACCCGCTGTTACGTAGGTTTAAGAATTCACATGAGACATTATTAACTAAATGTGACTACGGATGAAGAGTACAAGCAGAGTAAAGCCAAAGCGTCCCTGTGGATCACTCTGTGGATCTCTCTACCCAAATTCAAAAATTAACAAAATGATGCGCTTTTGTGCTGCCTTAAACATACACATATATTCATGTAAACAAACAAAGAAATGCAACAAGTACTAACTCTCAGTGCTGACGTACAGCTTTTTTCCGCCTATTGTTTAAGGTGTCAAGTGGTTAAAAATAAATGTTAGGTGCATAGACAGGGAAGTAAACATTACCAGAACTTGTTTAAGGAAGTTTTTATACTGACGTGGCACATCTCGTGCGGTACGTCGTACGTGGCGCAAGATTGAAGTGGCAAATACCACGCTGCAGGCAGTGTAACCTGCCTTCTCAATAGAGAGTTCCTTTCTTGAATGATAAGATCTAGTTGCTTAGATGATCATTGCAGTTGCACGGACGATAGTTGATGGGAATGTTTTTATTACAATGTTAACTTGCACCGCATTTACGTAGTCTTACACATGAGCTGCATTTCGACAGAACTTAATAGTTTCATTCTATGCAGGAAGATATCTTTTGTCAATCGCTGTACATTGTAGAGTCTTTATTGCAGAGGCAAGATATCATGTACTGTATATTCATGGGCGTCGAAGAACAACTTATAGTCTTTCTAAGGTAGGACGTAATTGCACTATATAAGTTTATCAACATTATCAAACAATATTATTAAGTCCGCTCCAAGGTTACAGTGTTATTGTACCATTTAAAGTCATTTATTATATAATCAGTAATAATATGAACTGTAACATGTATAATATTGTATATATCAGCAATAATACAACCTGGAAGAACACCTATAACAGCTTTTTTATAACTAGCCAAAGGTTAAAATATCTTGAAATTTCTATAATTTAACGAGGGAATATGTTTGTTGCGTGAGCTATATTATGAGTCATTGGAATTTTTATTTCCTACAAAATAGCGATATAATTTCGTTAATACTATAAATGTTAAGAAATAAAATAGAAATAGAAAATCAACGGATTGCAAAACTGCATTATGATAAGAAAAGAATGAAAACAATAGAATGTGCAACTTTGTTCACAAAAGTATTCCTTTTTCTGTTTCTTTATTATAAATTATTTTCTGTTGATAATGTTCTTTCATCTTCGATATAAGGCTGCAGTGGCACTAGTAAACGGTAAAGGTTCTATAGAATATCTGCAAATTATTGCTTGCACGCTAAGGATCTCAAATTCTTTAGCAGATGTTTTCTTATCTTAAGTGTCAACCTTGAGGGCTCATATTAACAGAGTTGTTTCTATGGTACAGCATTAGAAACATGCCACAGATGGTCAAACAACCTTGTTACACTGTAGAGAAATTATTCCAGCAGTTATTCCTGAGCTACTATGAGCTACTTACTTATCTGACTTTATCTACGGAGCACCATTATCCTCCACCGCACTACTTGTCCCGTGTCTACCTACGTACAGGTGCAATTATCCATCCACAGTTACCCTTTACCTACCTGCCACTATCAACTTTTGTCTTCCATCAACTACTGTTGTCACCTTCATAACTGCGGCTACCTATCTTCTCTTTGCTACCCTACAACTACGTACCTCTCTACTACTACCTATCTTTAACTACTGCTACTTACCATTCCCACGAATTACTTCTATGTACCCACATTTTCCATTACATACCTGCCAGTATCTTTCTCTGTTTACCGTTACCTACCTACCTACCTTTTCTCATTACCTACCTAATTTTAACTAGATACCTCAACCGGCTAACCAGTAACTAACTCCAACTACCCATCCAACTACCTGCCTGCAACTGCTACTGCCTACAGCTATCTACCACTAACTCTTCCTACCTACTTCTACGTATCAAAATACCAATCTACAGCTATTGTGACCTATTAACAACTGGCTCTTACCACCCCCATAATACCAACAATAGGCCTATCCAAAACAAATGTATCTCGGACACTCCTTACTTTAGAGCCACATTCATTTCCGTTACTTTTCCTGGTTAAGCATTAGTTGTCTCTCTTCAATATATATTTTAAAAATTCTTGTCCCATCATACACCTCAACTTTTCGCTTTTGTTGATGATTTAACCCTGTATTGCTGTAAAGCGCTACTGAACAATTAGTGTAAATGGCGCTGGAAAAACGCTTTTTATTATTATTATTATTATTACTATTTCAATATCTACGTTGTTTTTCTTTATAGTTGCGTTTTAACACGTTAATCAGCATTGCATACACTTTTACCTGCCATCCACTATCGGTGTCACGGGGTTACCCTCTAAAATACCACCTCCCAGCAAGTAACCCACCCGAGTTCTTTAACTAACGCTGAACACAG
>JAAAKM020004375.1:0-11758 GCA_010016025.2 Alatinidae sp. Z8VKAUB7J3 | reverse complement strand
AGGGAAGGAGGCGGGGGTGAGGGGGAGAGGTGGGGTGGGGGGGGGGGGGGCGGCTGTGGATTATTTTCACGAAAAATACTATTTTGCTTGAAAATTTTTAGGACATGAATCGACGGTTCTGCAATTTTTTTCCCGAAAAAGTATAACATTTAACAAGCTAAGGGTGGCTGTAGCCCCCTCAGCCCCTTTGGCCATGCGCCCATGATAAGAACAAATGTCCTGAGAATACATGTGGAGTTTAGTTCACAAATAGAAATATCACTCCAATAAAAGTATCCACAACACTGACTTTCATTGCCTAAATTTACAAAACTGGAGAGTTTACTACCAATGGTAAAATTTGAAGAAAATGGGAGCTACCCTCAGGATCGACCCACAGTGATATTGATTCAAATAATTCTAGTGCATAAATTTGCTGCGGCCCCCCTTGACTCCACAGATGTTAATTTGAACCACGGGACAAAAAACGTTGGTCCCCTTGCTTAGGAAAAGCATATTGATTTTTAAGGAGAGAATTGGGGGGCTGACGGTAAATATATACCCACCATGGCTACGGACCAGATTGTTGCTACACATCCTCAGTAAAATTTTCTTTTGTTGGCCTAGTTGGAGCTATAGGAATATGCATTGTTGTACTTAGAATTCTTTAAGGGGGGGGGGCATATCACCCCCAAGATATTCATTGCCAGCTCTCACCACCCCTTACCTCAGATTTAAGGAGAATATGATTATGTAATAGGGATATATAAATTCCTTGAGATGTAGGACGAGGGCGATTTTTTTATAATGATTATTCCGATTTGCCCAACATTCTGAACGTCCCTTATAGGTCAGGGTTCCTAATGTGGGGCAAGGCTCCATAGCCCTCCCCCTTGGAGGCCACTGGGAAAGAATAGAATAAAGACTTTTGTATATACTGCTCCTTAAATCGCTAGAAAATTTTGTTAGCTTTTGCAACTTCTAAAGTTAACTCAAGTTTGGAAGAGGAGACAAATCTTTGATTGAAAACGACGCCGTTTCCCGTAACTGGGTTGAAATACTCAAATTTTGAAATAGAATGAGATTACTTAGTGCAAAATTCATCATTTACCGAACATAAATCAAAGTTTGCTATGCATTTTGTGCGTTTAAGGTCTACCTATCGGCCGTTTTCTTGTGAAATGTTTGTTGAAAGGATCGATTTTGTGTACATCCTTGTGGAGTTAGCCTCGTTTTCGGGTATGATGATGCAACCTAATTAAGAAGGTATAAAAGAAATAGACAGTCTTCATCCGAAAACAAAACATATCAATTTCATGATTTTGAATTATAATGACTATCCATATTAGTGAAAAAAGGACTGAGAGAGACATACGCAAAAGCAATTGTCAATACATAAATTTTCAATAATAAACACTACGCAGTTTAGTACACAAAGGAATGAGACAGAGACTTTACACGCAAACACAGAATACAAACTTGATAAAATTTGAATTATAATGACTATGCATTATGTTAAGAAAATGAATGAGAGATATTTCTTACGTAAACATAGTATATTAAATTTGTAGTTTTGAATAATAATGACTATGCGTCAATGTAATTAAGGGATGAGAGATACTTCTTAAGAAAACACGGTATATCAATTTGGTAGTATTTGATTATAATGACTATGCATTATAGTAAAAAATGGAACGAGAGACACTTCTTACGTGAACAAAGTATATCAATTTTGTAGCTTTGAATTATAATGACTATGCATTATGGTGAAATAAAGAAATGAGAGACACTCCTTACTTAAACACAGTATATCAATTTGATAGTTTTTAATTATAATGAATATGCATTATAGTAAAAGAAGGAGTGAGAGACTCTTATTACGTAAACACAGTATATCATTTTGGTAGTTTTTAATTATAATGACTATGCATTTTTGTAAAAACTGGAATGAGAGACTCTTCTTACGTAAACACAGTATATCAACTTGGTACTTTTTAATTATAATGACTATGCATTATAATACAAAAAGGAATAAAAGACAATTCTTACGTAAACACAGTAGGTCAATTTGTTAGCTTTTAATTATAATGACTATGTATTATAGTAGAAAGAGAAATAAGAGACACTTCTTACGTAAACACAATATATGAATTTTCTAATTTTAAATTATAATGACTATGCATTATAGCTAAAAAAGGAATGAGTTAGACATTATACCCAAAGACATAGTAACTATGCATTATAGTTGAAACAAGGAATGATTCAGACTGTATACGCAAGCACTGTATATCGAATTTGTATATATTATAGGAAAATAAGAAATGAGTTAATTTTTGTAGGCAAACACGGTATATCAATTTCATAATTTTGGTATATAATGACTATGTATTATAGTCGAAATAAGGAATTAGAGAGACTTCATACGAAAACTTAGTCGAACAATCTAAAAACTTCGAATTATAATGACTATGCATTATAATGAAAAAAGGAATGAGTTAAACGTCATACTTAAACAGCCTCATTCAATAACAGAAATTTGCGAGCGACTGTTGTGAGGAGAGTTGTCTCTGTCTATTCTTTCTGAGCGTTGGCAAGGACTGTCTTTATTCAGGACCAAGAAGAGAGATTGAGGACCAAGAGAAAAGAAGAAATATTGGGCAGTCAGATCTTTCTGAGCCCAAGAGTACGCGACAATTGCGCAAGGTATTACTTGGTGCACGTTCAAATACTTAGTTGATTCTCAATGTAAGCCATCGAGAAAAAACCGAGTTAGAATCTCTCTCTTTGGTCACAACAAGGCAGCTTAGAACCCTTGCTGCGTGATATCATATTTCAATTCCATACAAAACGATTTTTGAAACACCAGAATAAGGTTTACACATCTATACTTTCAAAATATCATAAACTGTGTTATGTTTCTTGTTACGAACGTTCCAATGTCGTGTTATTTTAAAATATATCAAAGAAATGCTGACCCAGAACTGAATGTAGAGTGTTTTTAAGTTCTTAACACAATTATATTTTGTTGCCGAGTTCGAGAGTGCCAGCTTAGCGAAAGGAAGTCCACGGAGAAGGCAACTATTCATGTCATTGATTGTTTGTAGTATCCAGTATTTAAACTGATCTCAACATCTTTAAAATGACGCATTTTTTTTACTCCCGAAAGCAACCTAACGAGATTCACCTGCGCCCATGGTTTTCTGTTAAAATTATCGCCTATGCACGCCGAGTACAAGTAAAAGCGATGAAAAGATTCACTTACATCGGTTAAAGAGATAAAGCCGTTCATTCCTCTTGCATTCTTTGCGTGGTCCATGTTATTTATAGAAGGAACCTCCTGGCAAAATATCTCGCTAGCCAAGAAAACCTGTAGTTATGATGTCAACAATAAAGGGGAGATTCATTAAAACAATAACAAATTTGTTACTTTGCGATTTAAGTAAAATTACGGTATCAATTTACTATGCTTATCAACTCTTCAATTTCTTAACTGAACGGACGTGAAAAAAATTAAAACAAAGTTGAAAGGTTATGCATTTGCTTTGAGTAAATGAGTGCAATTCGTGTTGTTATTCTTATTAATACACCGTCTCTGTTACACAAGAACTCGCCTCTCATAAAGCTGTCGTAACCTGCTATTATATAGGAGTTTGCACTACAATTAGCAAAAGGTTTGAAGTTGTCTTCAAAAGCGCCATAGGAAATTTTCCCTATGCTTTATGGCTAGCCTTGTACGTGAGAACCACATAGGCAGAGTAGAAAACATTAAAAATCTCCTACGTGATAGATTTGTGTACGTTGATATGATCAAAGGTCCAAACTTCGGAGTCTTCCATTTCCGCCCTCCCGTATCGGCCAACAAGATGTCTGAGTGAAAGATCATTGCAATGAACTTTCCATTGTCACGCCTATAATTTACCGCATGCGCTGCAATATCTCCAATACACCAATGTAGCTCTGGTGGATCCTGATGATGTTTAAATTTCAAGTGTTCTATATTGCATGAAGATCTTTTTTGTCCTTTTCCCTGATATTTCATCTAATCAAAATGAATAGAACAACTGCTACACCGTGTTTAAAACAATCTCCTTTGCTTGTTTCCATTTCAACGAAAATGGAAAATCATTATGTCAAGGTACAAAATTAACAGGGCGAAAAAGTATTTCTTTGTCACCTACAAATCATTGATTCTGAAACAAAGTGAAAGTGTCAGAGGGGAATCGTTAAGTACCTGGGCCAAGCAATTCTTTGATATAATTTCGAAATATCTCTAGAACCAGCGAACACAATAAGCTCAACTCGGTAGTTTGACTTTACAATAGCCAGAAGGTAGAACGTGGAAATGAAGGGAGACGGTTGGCCTTTGCTTCAGTTATAAGACTGAATAGGCATTTGGAAAAAGGATCTTTGTTTAACAACTTTTATCGTGTCTGACACATGTTACGGCAATAATTAATATTTTAAATGGTCTTCACTATATTTATAGTATGATAGATGAACCGACAAGATTAAAATTTATTTATATGCAATAGCAATAACGTATGATTAGTGTACAATGTCAATGACCTTTCTCTCCCATTGTTACTTTTTCTAACTTTGCATTTTCCATGCACAGAGGCACGTACTTTTCTTTCATACCAAGTCAAGATTCAAATTACCTACTAAAACTATACATCTATGCGGAATAATTTACAAATAACATGAAAGACGAACATCCTCTTACTGAGTAGATAACCAAATATATAACACTGGGAGGGTGCACGAAGTGTGAGGGAACATGCGGAGGCGTGAATTCAGAATTCGTCATGTTGTGCCAATAATTTCTTCTCGGCCTTTTGCCCAGGAATGGATGAATTATCTGTTCTCATTAATGACAGATGCTTTCCATAATCCGCGAGGGGCGGTCCTACTGGGCGGTTGAGAATGTCTCATGGCTTGCTTCTATGCCTGGTAGCCTAAATTAAGGGGCGTTGCTCTTGGAGGCCCCAGTTGCCCTTTATTTATTAGTTAGCCTGTTTGGTGTTTTATTTAGGGTAGTTTAAATGTCGGAGCCACTGCTCATCAGGGGTCTTTGATTGAGAAACTGCCACTCATTTCTATAAAGACATTGAAAGTACTAGTTACGGCGAACAACACACGTCAACTAGTAATTCGCTGCAATTCCTACGATTTGGACTATTTACACACATCTTGACTAAGAACTCGCTGGATTTATTTTAGGTATGGAACTTCCCCACTCGTCAAGCCTTTTCATATCAAAGACTCTACATGCTCGAGATAAGCCTTCTCATTATAATCATAAAATAATAACCCAGATTATGAAGCTCTCTGCTTACAACCCTGTAAATAATTCCCCAGTAGATAGCTAAAAAATGCCGGTTCAAGTATAAAAAGTAGAGGGAGCGTTCAAAGTAATAGGAGTATCACAAGCTTTTATTGCACTGCACACAAAAGATGGCGCATTTAACACAAAGGCTGGTATAAAGAACAGCCCTGTACATCTGTTACCAGTATTTTGGGGCGAGGAAAACGTTTTGCTATTAAGACGAGAATAGGTTTTTTAGAGGGTTAAATTTGCATCAAACGTTTTACCATCCGTAAAGAAAAGCGTCAGATTTGCCATGACTAGGGGTTTTAAGCTCAAATTTTACAGTGGGGGGTGCCGTCATAAAATAGAGCAAGATACTGAAAAAAAAACAAGACAGTAATTGAAAAAAATTAAAAGGGGGTTTTTCCTTTACTACTTTTATTTTGTAATAAACTTAAATAATTGAACTTACTACTTGTATTTCTACGCAAAGAGTGTATTAACACGTTTTGTAAAACGAATTGAAAATTTCCCCATGTAATGGTCAGAGTTAGCATGATTTAATGCCATCAACTTAATAAGGTAAGCTTTATTGTGCTTTATTGACGTAACCTTGATTGCAAATGTCTTAGTTACATCTGGTATACTAGGTAGAGTTGTCCATATATTGGGTATCGTCAGCAACCGGCCCATTATATATTTGAGAAGTGAAACCTATCAGCTTCAACAATGTCACTATTTATGAATTACCATCTAATTATGATATTTAAATATCAAACTGATGTAATTCTAAAAATTGAATTGGGAAGAAAAATTCTGCATGGATTTAGGTCAAACATCATCTGGCCCTAAATTTACATCGATCTTGCATAGAGAATGTAGTTGCAAATATAAATAACCATAAATGCGTTTGCCACTGCAGCGCCCCTTGCCGGTTTTAATATCCTGGTTAACTTTACATTAGGCTGAGAATAAAAACATCGATCATATTTTCATGTGATAGCTTTTTGAAAAGAAGTCCTCGCT
Source organism: Alatinidae sp. Z8VKAUB7J3 (assembly GCA_010016025.2). Lineage (NCBI taxonomy): Eukaryota > Metazoa > Cnidaria > Cubozoa > Carybdeida > Alatinidae > Alatinidae sp. Z8VKAUB7J3. The sequence goes on along the minus strand of JAAAKM020004375.1, from coordinate 5,445 downwards.
GTAAAAAATTACCACTCATGAGTTTAGCTTTAACCGATGCTCTCACCAAGTCTGCCCTGGGAGGCCCTTGGCTTCTTCTTTTCATGCCATTGCGTCCTTAGCTACCAAAACACTTCCTTATCGTCCACAGGCATTGTAACTTAATAGTACTGCTTGAGATTGGTGCTGGTGATCAGCCCATTCCAGGAAGTCAACGATGAAACACTAAAAAGAAGAGATTTTTATTCACAAATAAAGTCATAATATAAAATAAAAAATGTATAGCTCATGTCCGACCCACGTCCAGTCTCCTTGCCTGCCTTGCTTCCCAACGTTTCTAAGAGCGCGGTACCGCCCACATTTGGAACCATTGATGTGAGCTATTTATTGTCAGTTACTGGAAATAAGCCAAGTTTTACTTAACAGGACGTGCAATAACATACAACAATCTGCAACATTTTGGTTTAGTCCTGGCTGTGTCATACGCACGACAGTGAGAACGAACGCGAGTGTAACGTTATCGCGGTTGGCATCATCTTTCAGACGTTTTGTTATGAGCGGTATATCCCATAAGCTTACGTAATTTTATTCCAATAAAAATCAATAATGAAAAAGTTTGTGATAGGATTTCGTTAAGAGAGCCAGAATCTTTCATATGATGGTCCTAGACGTTTGTAAGCTTGGCCAAGTATGGCATAACACATGTACCCTAAAAGCCACGAACAGACAACCAACAAAATGTATTAGGTAGCCACTACTGACTTGTTAAAGATTTCATTATTCCCTCTGCTTAGCACATATATGTGTCCCAGTAAGATATCCAGAACGAAAATAATTCCTTGAAAGTGGAAAAAGGAAAATTAGTTTTTTCCCTGATATTTTTTCATGTTGAGCTGATACTTGAAGTCGGTTTACAGTCAGTACGAAGGGGTCCATAGCTAGAGCAGGACTCGTGCACAAAGCTAAACAAATACACAATGAATTTGTACATAGTTAAAGGTTGACGTGAAAGTAGATTGTACATTATTCATCTTTAAAAAAAAAATTGAACTTTCTACATCATTTCACTGAAAAATAAACGGAATTTGACAAGAGGAGCACAAAGACAGATTGTCCATTTTTGGTAATTCTGTGTTTGGAATAGACGTATACAACTAAAGGAGAAAGAAGGGCCATTGCCTTTTGTGTACCTTTCTCTTTTTCATCGAAATGGGAAGCAAAGTATACATAAAACTTTATCTATCGACTAAACAACTGAGAATAGTTTATGATATCACAATGTAGGAGGTTAATTTTTACGGTACAATCAATAAGTGGAATAAAAAATCCTTCTCTCATGGGAGACATAATATACCCGTCATCTGTAGAAAGTGTACCTAGAGATATCTGCGAGAGTACAATATGAATGAGATATTCACTTGTCTTGTTGAAGCGGAACATTACTAGCACTGTTTGGCCAACTCGAGATTTTTATGGAGTTCGTTTAGCAAACGTGAAAGTTCTAACATTATGCATTCGAGAAAAGGAGCTCTTGACATTTAAACAAGTCTAACAAAAAATGAATAAATACTCTTTATATTATAATGTTTTCTTACTGCCGTTGCCTATTTGCTGAAATAGCTCAAACAGGCGATCAACTTGTATAGTTACACTATGAAGACTAATACCGGCAGTGCAAGGTGTCTAACTATTTATTTGCTAGTTAGCCTGTTTGATGGTTTTCTGCTTATTTAGGGTAGTTTCAATTTCGGCCCCCCTGCTCATAAGGGGTCTTTGATTGAGAGACTACAATAAGCCTAACTAGTTCATGATATCTATTGTTTGCGCAATTGCGATACTCTACGTCCCCCAAAACTTTAATCTATTCCCAATGTCGTCCAAATTCATATGAATAGAATTAGCGTTGTTACTGGTTCGCTTCAATGAGATATCAATAACAGTAGTAATTATTGCAACGTTATTGAGGTTGGAATGGTCTGCCAGATATTTTGTTGTGAGAAGTGCTTCACACAAATATGATACTTCTAGACGTCACAAGATAAACCAGTCTTCTAAGAATAACTCAACGAATACAGACGACAGCTGCACTTATTACTAGCGATTTTGAGCCTTTGGAACATTTCCATTTTCATTTTATCAATATTAGCTATTTTGACGTTGGCTAGCGAGCCTTGATGTTGTGCTATATTCTGTGATTTGTACAGTGAATATACCTTTATCTTATGAGACGCCCAACACTATCTTCTATTACTTGTCTTTCATTAGGTCAATGATCACGAGATATAAGAAGATGCTTATCTTGAACTACTTCAGCATAACTACTAGGAAAAATCCCGAAGTAGCAACTTTAAAAGTAAAGCTAGAGCACGAAGAAAAAGATAACATAAGGAAAGTTTTAAATACGTCGAAGGGGACAGCAATAAAAATGGCCGCGTAAGCTTTGATATTTTGATACAGCTCCCTTTCCACTCTTTGCACAGTTTAGAAAATATTAGTAATGACTTCATGAAAAAGAATGTAGATAAAGAAGATGTGGATGCAAGCAACAAAGAAAACAATAAACTATTATTACCGGCTGCTGATAGGGGGTATCTTCTGCAGAAACATTTTTATTGCGCGAAATTCTGTTTAGCTTTTGATAAAAGTTGAAACGTGTGTATATCACTATTGATTATAAAAACCCGTTATTTAAAGAAGACTGTTTGCTATTAGCTTCGTATTTGCGACATATAATCACTCATATTTAGTATTTTTAAGATTTTAACGATAAATCGAAACAGAGTAAGTAAGCGAATAATCTCCTTCTAATGTACGATAAGCTACAAGTCGTGGTAGACTTAACCTACTCTACCCTGAAATTGCTGGTGGAAAAATCAAAATTTTATTTTACGGATTCTTTGTTTGAATTAAAAAACAGAACTATACCTTCTGCCTCCTGTTATGGCCCCATCGATAATCAAAAGACTACACTGAGAGTTTGCCATACATCCTACAGTGAATAATTATAGTGGCTCCCTGTCAGAGTGTGATTTAAGACCAAGTGCATGGACTGATACAGTCACTGGTGTTAATATTTGCATAAATGCAACTGCTTGAGTTTGAGATAATTGTAGATCGTTATCTATATTTGATGTCCTTGCTTGCCGTTCATGGCAGTATCGGCACCGGAATAGAGGTCCAATGTCAGAAGAATGATTTGAGGGCTTTCGAAGCTACCTGCTGAGGTGAATGGGCAAATTAAAGACCAGTAAGTAGAGTATAATAGAATGGAGATATAATATTACTTCTGCCAGGAAGGAGGTTAGTGTCACGTTGGTGTTTTATGTTGTTCAACTTATAATTATACTTAACTTGATAAACCAAAATTATTGACTTCATCACGCAGAATATTTCGATAATTCGGATTGTACTTGTGATGAAATACGCTTCCGATTATCGAAAGTTGGATTGAGAGGAAGTTTACGTAGGTTTTTAAAATTTTATGAGTGGCACCTATTTAATACAGTCCTAGATAATTCATTCCGGTTAATTGGTCTCTAGGGATGATTTTTTGGTATAAAAACCTGCAATTCATTTCTTTTTAAAAAACGGCAAAGGAGTTTTCCTCTAACGCACTTTCCCTCTTTGTTTACGCAATGATTTATTTCTTCTAGTCTCATGCTTCCAACATGGAATGTAGATAATCAACAATAGGTGAATGGACTCCAGGACGATGAAAGAGAAAATACTTTATAAGCGAGGAAAAATTCAAATGCATGAACTCGAAGTAATATTTTTAAACAATGACTTTTGTAAAAGAAAGAGGCTAATGACAATTTGAGAAGAATTCCATAGCGCACAAAACGTTCAAATTAAGCTAATAAGGAATATTTGACATGCCTTCAACACATAAGATGCGAAGATCCCACAGTGCAAAAGGGTTAAAATAGTCTAAAAAGGGATATCTTAGATGCCTGGCACAAATAGGTCAAATAACGCAAAACAACATTCAAGGCTACGAAATAATCTTTTAAGTGTAATAGTGAATTTAAAAACATTCGTACTAAAACCATTTGTACTATCTATCAAAAAGTATTAACCATTCTCTCTGTGTCTTAGATAATCTCTGAAAAGTATAAATGAATTTTTTAGCCCAAAATGGAGTTAAAATATATATAAAGAAGCGCAAAACCATTTCCTAGGCTCCTTAATATGATTTAAGGACAATTTTGTATTTGGGAAATATAATAAAGTGGTATGATATATCAAAAAGTGCTCGATAGTGTTCTTGGCTAATAAATATTCGTTTTGAGGTTTATTTGAAACGGGAAGACATACTACAGTTGCATTATATATCGAAAAGCAAAAAGCAGTAATCTTGACTACTTAATATTCTTTCAGGAGTATATTCCAAACTTATATATTATAAACAATTCAGTTGCATTATATATCAGAAAAGCCGAAAATATTATTCTTGATTACTAGGCATTCCTTTAGGCTCATAAAGTAAATAAAATTGCCGGAAATAGTGCAGCTGAATTATACGTAGAAAGATGAAATATTGTTTTCTTAATAACATATAATTCAGATAATGGTCCATAACAAATTTGGCCGAGATAAGACAAAGCATTTTATAACAAAAAAATTCATAACAAACTCTTGACTACCAAATTTTCCTTTAGGAGTATCTTTGAACTTGATAAACACAATGCAGTTGCATAATATATCAAATAGTGCAAAACAGGGAATTAATTAAAAAATATTATTGTAAGGGCATATATGAATTTGGCAGAGTTTATAGAAATGCATCATATATCAAAAAGGGCACAAACCAGTTTCCAAGCCTATTTACATTTTTTTCCGTTTACTTCGTAAACATAATGCAGTTGCATTATCCATCAAAAACTTATTAAAAATGTTCTTCACCACAAAATTTATCTAAGGACTCAGTTTTAACTTGACAGACATGATGCAATTGCAATATATATCAAAAAGCCAAATAAATGTTCTTAAATAGCAAAAAGATATTCAAGAGTACCTTTCAATTCGACAGACATAATGCAGTTGCATCATATGCCAAAAAGCGCAAATTAGTGTTCTTGACAAGCAAATAGACATTTAAGTAAATGTTCACATTTTACAGAAGTAGTGCAGTTGCATCATATGTCAAAAAGTAAGTGTTAATGACTAGCAAAAGCGTATTTTAAGTATATGCTTACATTTGAGAGACATAATGCAGTTGCAGTATATATCAAAAAGCGCAAATAAGTGTTATTGACTAGCCCATAGATATTTGAGAGCATATTTCAATTTGAAAGCCATAATTCAATTGCATTATATGCCAAAAAGCGCAAAAAAGTCTTCTTGACAAGCAAATAGACACTTAAGTCAATGTTCACATTTTACAGAAAGGGTGCGGTTGCATTATATATGAAAAAGGGCAAATAAGTGTTCATTACTAGCAAATGCATATCTAAGTATATGCAT
>JAAAKM020004374.1:0-11758 GCA_010016025.2 Alatinidae sp. Z8VKAUB7J3 | reverse complement strand
TGTCATTACTGTTATTATTATTATTATTATTATTATTATTATTATTATTATTATTATTATCAGTATGAGTGAAATTGGAGCGATGGCAAAGGAAAGCAAGTCATTTCTAATGATGATGCAAGATCTTGGCGTTGAAAATCGAAATTATTTGTTATTTAAAATGATATCATGTGTGATAAGGTCGACGTATTTCATATTTTGTAAAAGAAAATGTAATTGGCCAAATCCAGATCTTCTAGCTTGGTGAAAACGTATATTGTACCATATGAATTCATTATGCCTGTAATGAGATTAATGAATTGTATTGTATGAAAGAAATAGATATTTGAAGTTTTAAAAAAAATATTATCATATATTAAATAGTTGATGTTACTAAATGTTGTGTTATTGGCAGACGCTATTAGCATTCGAATCCCGAAGGTTTATTGCAACAGTTACTTATTACCGTACAAAAATACATGACGTGGTACTTCTTTAAACCCAGACAATTTTTTAAGACAAGTGTTTTGCGCAAAGCTATAGAAAATTGAATGTTACTTAAAGCAATTTCCCGATTCTTACCTCAATATCTATTTTACCTGAAAATCACTGCCTCATCAAATCAAGTTACAACAATCTCAGACACAGGTAGCCAGAATTTGGGAGGTTCAGGGGTGTTACGGAGACAGTTTACCCGTTACCTTGGGGTCTACTTTAGGAACAATTATAACGCATCAAAAGGTAGCTGCTTTTACGATTATACCTAGTGTGGCGAGTTTATAAAAGGAAGAAGTGAAAAAAGTAAAGAGTTGCAAAAGACCAAAATCTACGAAACGCAAGTACTGTTGGGTGCCTAAAAGAAGGGGGGTTGGAATAAATGGGGGGTCAAACCCCCCAAAAAACTTAACAAAGGAGGGGTCGGAATAGACGGGGGGTGGGAAATGACCAAAAATGTAATAGCCGGGGTTCTGGACAAAAAGTTTCAAAATGAAGTCAAGAATCAATGTTTAGAATAAATTATAACTTTTTAAACGTAGGGTAATACAATACAAACAATAGTCAGTCATTCGAAGTCATATTAGTCTCCTACATGCCTTCCAAAATTTTAAAAATGTCCTACTCATCCTCCTGCTCAAAATGACAGTTGCTAATATAATAACGTAATAGGCTTTTTCATCTTTTTAATGTTTAATTTTCATATTTTGAAGTAGATATTTTTTACTTGTCCGCCAAAGTACCTATTCAGAAATTGTAATGGGTGGGAGATTACATAAAAATCAATAGGCGTGGGGGTTGCAAATAAGACTGTCCCGGGTGGAAAATTTTATAAAAAATAGCGGGGGGACGTCTATTAAGCACCTAAGAGTATGTTACAGGCGTAGGAACGATCAACCTCCAATCTCTACTCCTTGAACTTGTTGGGTTCGATGGTTGCCATGGTATTAAAAAGCCACAATCTCCTCAAACTACTAAGCGCAAGGATATGTTGGCCTAAAGATACCAATAATATAAACAGTAGAGGACTAGTATGCGCTGCTATTGAGGCTAACGTCTTACTAAGAAACGTAGGCACTGCGGTTACTAAGCAACGTATACTTGTCCTTAGTTCCCTCTCACAGCCAGTCTTTGATTAAACTCTCCTTAGTTAACACACGTGAGTCACGTTGTGCTATCTCACACCAAAAGCTTTGCAGTTTATAGTTGCCATGACAATTCCAGATATAAAATAGCGAAATTCAAGACTAGTCCAGATTTGCCAAACTGTCCTTTAGCCTCAGTGTAACCAAGCAACGAGAGAATGTTGTCTTTGTCGGTCAATAAAAGCATTGAAAATGCTTCCCTTTATAACAATAGGTGTCTGTTAGCTAGACAATCTTTGCTATTTGTTGTGGTTTTATAGATTACGAGTTGCCTTGGATGGCACTCTAGTCCCAAAGTACTGGACTTGCATTACGCATCGAAATAATTGTGTCATCTTTTAGTCCGCCTTATAATCTCTATCGTCATGGTGAACTGAGTATTAGCGACGGATTAGGAAAGTGGTCCAATGTGTCCAGCGGTTAAAGCTGAGCGCATGCGGAGCTAGGCACCTCTCAGAAAACGTAGCACGGTAAAAAAATCTGATTCGCAATTATTTTACTCAACAGTGTATCATGTTGTATGTTATGTGACTTTACCACCCTTAAAAATCCTAATAAATCTAAAGTAGCCACTAATACAACGTTAAATTACGCGCTCACCAAAATGAAATTGAGGATAATATAGACAAGAATGGCAGCCACTCATGTCATCAATATAATTGCAGCTGATTGAGAATGAGCAAACATGATTCCCACTACTTTAGTCGACCATCTTTGCCTTTGCAAAATATGTCACAGTAAGGTACTAACTTATCACGATAGCCTAATTAACGATTAATGCTACGACTCTTTATTGCAATGGAGAAACGAGTTTCAGTCGTTGGAGCAAAACACCGCAACGTTCCGCAACATACCGCAACACAATATTCAACAGCGTAAAGCAACGTACCGCAACGTATCGTAACTTACTCCCACACATCACCAGAGAGTAATCAAGGAATATCACCATGATTCTTAATTATGAAGGAGGAACGAGTCTTCGTCAATAGAGCAAAATAAAACAACTTACCCCAACATACTGCAACATACCGTACCATACCGTTACATACTGCAACATGCCACATTATACTGCAATATACTGCAACGCATCGAGACTCACTGCAACATGAAGTACCCTACCACGATAGAGTAGTTAATGAACATCACCACGATTCTTAATTATGAAGTAGGAACGAGTCTCCGTCAATAGAGTTAAGTACCACAACGTACTCCAACATACCGCAACATACCGAAACATAAAGTTACATACCGCAACATGCCACATCATACTGCAATACACCGCAACACATCGTAACTTACTGCAACATGTAGTACCCTACCACGATAGAGTTATTAATGAAAATCGCCACGATTTTTAATTTTGAATGAGGAACAAGTCTCGTGATGGCTGTTGATAATACTCTTCCTTTTTGCTATTTTTATAAGCGTAGTTATTCTTTTAAAAGGGCCCCTCAAAAATAAACATAGTGCGTGTGTTATTTTCCAAAATTGTTATCAACAATCAAATGGGAGATTTTGTAATCCTAAACTATGCTGCACCTCACAAAAAGCTTGATCAACAACACCCTACGCCAGCTAGCTTTAACATATTATAATAAGAATAAAAGCGAATACGCGTGGTAACATCTAAAAATAAGTTAACTCCTTGAACCAAAATAGCAAGACAGTCCGATATAAACTTATTTCCGTAGCACGTAGACCTGTAAAGCACGATCTTCACTCTTTTACAGCCCACGTATTCACTTCAATTTTATTGCATGCGCGAAGATATGATTCCAAGCGTATCAAAAGAGAATCGAGAAAAGTTGTTATCGTCCCACATTGGTAATGTGTAAACAGAGTCTTTCAACACATCTGATATTCAATGGCTTATAACGGCAATTTCAAAGCTACCAAGCTGATCCATTGCTTTTGAATATAAATTGAAGCTAATGCAATTTGCTATAAACGCCTCTGCTAAGAAAAAGCGAAATTATTAACAGAAAATCTCGCAGGAGGATAAGGAAACATCGTTGCCCAAGACTCAACTCTTTTAATGTTTTCTCAATTTTGCATATTCATGAGAAAGTTACGAAATTCTGAAGAACAAAGATAAATGTTAAAATCCTCAATGACAAAGGCAACTGCTAAGCCTTCTTATTCAGTTGTTTTGGTGTTATTATCAATGTGCATTATTGCAGCAAGTAGCATTGTAACGTTATCTTGATACTATTTTGAACCAACCAATCCCAATTGCCGGAGGGCAATTCGTCCTTGGTCAAGTCACATGGCGCAGAGAGGCTGGTCTCCAATTGCGTTGAGCTGGACGTCGATGTCCACCGGTGGATGACTGGGAGCTAATGTGGCGACTAGAGAAATAGAATATGATGACATCGGAGGTCACCTAGCTCAGTTGGTACAGCACACGCCGCGAAAGCGAGGGTCACGGTTTCAATCCTTGGCGGTGACATGTGTTTTATTTTCCCAGCGTTCGTTTCAATATTAATCCCAATTTTATTAAAAATCATCATTACTTGAATTTTGCCCGAAACTTTTTCGGTAGGGACTATCGACAAAATATGTCAAGCTATACTTCATAAGGAAGCGTTCCTATTTTAAGATGAACATGCACACGATTGTAATTCTTTAATTTTTGTATTGATCCCCCCCCCTCCCCTTTAAAATGACGTCACACAGACTGGGTTGAATTGAGAGGAAAAGAACGCGTTTGTGAGTTCAAGAACGGAAAGAGAAAAATACCATCACAACAATTTTACCTTCATTTTACTAAACATCTGAGCAACTTTGGAGAAAACGGAGACTATATTATCCCTTTTTTGATTTCGGCCTTTTGAATTATGGAAATAATGAACTCTCTAGCTGTACCTTGGACCCCCTGGTACCCCTTGTCCTACTTTTACAACCTTGAAAACCTCAAAAAAAACCCTAAGGGATCCCTGGACCCCATTTAAGAAACTCTGGTTTAGACTACCGTATTTCGTCTTATTAGCACCGGGCCTCAATCAAATTATACCTTGAAGTAAAATTATTTTATTAGCGCCACCCTCTAATTAGCACCTCCCCTAGAAAAAGTGGTGCTAATTAGAGAAAGGGAAGAAAACCTAACAGAAGGGTAAATACGTTTTTGAAGCTTCTGAATCCTTTTTTATCTTTCATAAACCAGGCAAATTTCATAATTTTTGCAAACTCTGGTTCATAATCATTTTAAACCTTTTATAAGCGCCGCCCTCTAATTAGCGCCGTACTTTGTTGGTGAATTTTAAATAAGCGCCCGGGGCGCTAATAAGAGGAAATAAGGTATCACCGGGTAGGCTCTTCAGTCCTAAAGTTGTACCCAATGGCGATAAACTTATATTATCGGCAAACTTTTGTAAAGTTTACAAGATGTTTAAAAACTATAAAATGTGACTCGTACTCATATTTTAAGTGGGCCTGGATGCATGTCCGAATAGTGATTTTCCACCAATGCTATTAAATTTTTACAGGTACGCCATTCAAACCATCGCATGGATGACGTCGATAAATATGCAACTATATCTTTGTACTTCTTATATAACGTTGTTTAAATTGATTAAAAATACATAAAAGTTTTATACTTAGTAAAGGCTAATAATATCTAGAAAAAGGTATAAAATGAGTATTTCCTTCAACGAAAATGAGTTCTCTTGACTTGTATTTCCATCCATGGTTGTTCTCCGCTCTTCGATGGGGTGACCCCTATACTTTGAACACTGATAGATGTAGTTGTTAAAAATTTTAGGGAAAACAAATATTTTTCTCTTTCTTTTCTTCTTCTTTTTCTTCTTTTTCTTCTCTTTCTTCTTCTAACAGCCATTAGGCACTTTGCTTACCAATTACAGGCATTCTTCATGTAAATAGTTGTACTGAAAAGAGTGATCAATGAAGGGTCAATTGTCCAACCAAAATCATTTCTATTGAGATTACAATACTCCTTCTCACAACAACGACAACAACAACAACTCCTACTATTACTACTACTTCTGCTACAACAACAACTACTGCTATTACTACTATTTCTGCTACAACAACAACAACTACTACTATTACTACTATTTCTGCTACTACAACAACTACTACTATTACTTCTACTACTACTACTACTACTACTACTACTACTACTGCTACTACTACTACTACTACTACTATTGCTACTACTACTATTACTACTACTATTACTACTACTTCTGCTACAACAACAACTACTACTATTACTACTACTTCTGCTACAACAACAACTACTACTATTACTACTATTTCTGCTACAACAACAACTACTACTATTACTTCTACTACTACTACTACTACTACTACTACTACTACTACTGCTACTACTACTACTACTACTACTACTATTGCTACTACTACTATTACTACTACTACTACTGCTACTACTACTATTACTACTACTACTACTACTACTACTTCTGCTACAACAACAACTACTACTACTACTACTACTACTATTACTTCAACTTCTACTACTTTTCTTTCTGCTATTACTGACACTGCCCCTGTCGCTATTAACAACTTTTTTGGTGTAAAGAACTGCTCAATTCTAGATACGGTGATGAATTTTCATAAACTCGTTACCCAATTTCATTATAGCCAAGGATTCAATGTTTAAATATCATAAACTGAATACTCTCTATATATGTTAAATACTGCCATAGCATTCCTATTTTTTCAATCTTCGTATTTCCATCTTTTGAATGTTAGAACTTAGAAATCGTTTTCAGAAATCAAAACTGATAGGGAGACAGTTTCGGAAAGAACTATGACGAGTGTTTATAATTTGTGAGCTAGGAGGCGTCTATGCAAAGCCAAGGTACAGTACAAAGAAAAACATTAAGTATCATGTAATTTGGAGGAGTATAAATGTTTGTGCGTCAGCTACGAACAACCTTGTATTCGATAACAAACTTTATATGTAGAGGATCCGAATTAATTCTTAACGAGCAATACAAATATATAATAGCTTTTGAGTTGAATTATATCCCATCACAAAAAGGACAAGAGGAAGTTTTCCCTTTATTGTTGGTAAGAATGTCAACATCGTTATCTTGGTCATCAAAACAGGAAAGTATAATATCTACCTTCTAGATATATAGCTCACGCACAAATATTTTTCAGTAGAGCTCATGAATTTCAATATATGGTGAACCATAAAAATTACGCTGAAAAAAATTGCCAGTGATTCTCTGAACCCCACGGCGTATATCATTTTGCTTTCTGAAGTAAAAATATAGCGATCTATTTGTTGTTTTGAACAGATTTCCTTGCGCGTTAAGCCTTCTCATTTATCAAAGCTGTAATGAATTAAGCAATCAGAACGGAGACAGTTTTCTCTGCTTGTTTGTTTACAGACGTCGAACTTTTATGTTCATGCGTCAGGACAGAAAATGTTATTTACAAATATTTGCGTTGTTTTAAAAGATACTACTTTGACGCCATATTTTAAAGGAATTTTTAAGCCGTTATCACATGATGAAACTCAAAGCTTGCAGGCAGGATACAATCTCCAGTAATATTAAAACACGTTATGTGTTTTCAACTAAACAAAAATATCAATAGAGAATATTCTCATATTGTATTGAGTAATGTGTGTGTGTGCTTGAAGTACGTTTCGGAGTTCCAATACATGATACGATATAAAATTGCAAAACTGACCTTACCTGGTGGATTTCAGTTTATACACGTCAAATTATGGCATTTCAAAAGGGCATTGAATGAATATTAGCTAACGTGGAAGTTACCTTTTGCTCGACGTTGTGGGAGAAGCTCATGTTTGTGCGAATGGCGTTGCAGCAATTAGGAAAAAGACGACGCGTGCCGTTATCAGAGCTCCTAAAATTTCAGTCTTTGTATACATGTCATCCCAAACACAGTATAAAACATCATAATTCTAACCTGTTGCTGAAATGCTGAACTGCAATATAATGTGAGAAATAGCCTGACGTTTTATCAGTTCATAGTTTCAGTGGTTGTAGTTTAAATTTTTACAACGTTTTTCTTCCGACTCTCGCAAATGAAGCTGCCGTAGTTTGCAAGTTCTGGAAATCTTAAAATCACACACTAAAATTCAAGTTTGAGATACCGGCTTGATTTGATCTGTGGTCGACGTTTGTTGCTAAGTTGTTGATAATAGCCCAGAAACTTGATTGAGATAGCGATGGAATAACAGAAGTGAGAGAGAGAAAGAGCGCTTTCAGAACACATAAATGAAATCATCACAAGACAAATTACTTCTTCGTATAATATTCTCCCAATAGTTTCCTGCTTCCATATTTTACAAATTAACACACCTTCTGATTTGCTTATTTTTCTCTATGTTTCTTTAATCTTTACACGAAAACATAAATCTATGATGTTTAATGGAAATAAAAAATATAATTACTTTTACGTATGTCCAGGAAATCCACTTCTTTAAGACTCCTCGTCAATAATAAGTCCAAATAATTCAACTTACACGACACAAGTTTCGTATCCTTTGAGCAAGGACGTCGTCAAAACAATGACATATTACAAACAAAAATATATGATTACCACCTGAACTTAAATTTCCCTTTTTAATATATCGATACTTACTTGTTTTAAAAACTACAAAATAATTTTACCTCTATATTTTTGGTGGTATGTACGCTTAATTATGAACCTAAACCACGCTTCGTTCCATGGCTGGAGCTAATTTTATACTTTACAGAAAGGAATTTCTAGCTTTTAACTCTTCTTGGGATAAAGGCACCGATAACAAGACCGTTTGTCATAAATACAATTTATGACATTTTAAAAATGTACAAAATATGAAATGGCGTCTTCATAAACTTTGAAAAAAACGGACTAGTGGACATGCAGGAACGGCGTAACACGTCAGAACAAAAATGATCAACCGGCTTCAACCAAACAGATAGAAAAAACACAAAACGTCTACTGACTAGAAAATGTCGATTGAGATTTACACTTCCGTGATTCCGTTACTAAAGAAAAATACTCCCTGAAACTGATTTTTATATTACTTGTAACACAGTACTGAAATCCAAACTGCTAAACATTTACATATTTATATCTACCCTGTACAGTTGCCAGATATCTTGGCATATTTACCCCACCCCGACTTGGCAACTAAGGCACTTATACGGCATTCCTCCCTATCAAATGCTTCTCACATTGAAGAAATTCCTTCCCCATTCCCCGAGGGATCCAGCCCATATTAGAAAACTTTAAAATATTCACATAAAATCACCAGACGAGGCTAGTACTTTACTTTTTATGAACGAATTTCTGCTTCCTATTTTCCGTTCTTGATTTCATGGACATCATTCGTCCACAGCATGCAGATGAAATAGTTTTAACGATGAAGGAAACATAGTTCCATATGATTTATTAAATCCTTCAAGATCGTGTAATCTAAGAGAACCCGTATGCGTTTCTAATAGGTACGGTACCATGTACCAGTAACCTCATACGGGCCTATATATACCGATTTTCATCCTATTGTACAAGTTAGATGTACATTTTTAATTTACCGTTCGTATATCAGTTGATACCAGCACCGGTCGAGAGTTTAGTGTAATTTCGCTCTAATTTAGGACTCTCCCTAGTTAGAATTCAATATCTTCTCTGATAGCGGTCATCACTTGCCTTAATTTTTTTCGTAGTGCTGCCCAATAGCGAGGTCTAGGCTGTTCGTATTCAACTACCTCAACAAGATCTTCGGCCCAACTGACACTCCGCTTCGGTCGATTGAACGGTATCTCAAGCTTTCTTGTTTTGTGAAAGTTCTCCGAGAAAGCTCGACACAAAGATAGTTCTCTAGGCGAAGGACGGCAATTTAACGAGTCCTGATATTCTTCTGATGGTTGAAATCTCCCATACCAGAGTTGCTCTACAGTTTGTGGTATTTTATGTATTTCATCAACGCTCATGACAAATCGTGTTGCATTGCAAATTTCTCGAAAAGTGTTGCTATGAATGTTTTGTATCTCCCTCAAAGTCGAGCGTCCTGCCCTGTTGAAATTTCTGTCGGTGAAAAATGTCTTCTCCAATTCCCAAGCATCTATATTATTGTTGGGTGAATAACACTCAATCCTCTGTTCGGAAGCCATTACATAGGTTAACTGTCTCCGCACGTTTGTGAAAATTTGACTATGTGCTCCACAGCACAGAGATTTGAGTCAAAATTGTCGACGAAGTTAAAATCTTTAATTTATACTGTCCCTGTTTTTGAAAGTGCGTATAACTTTTTATAATGTGTTGAAATCCAATCCTTTAGTAGAAATGCATTCCAGATTACGTCTTGTGGCTATATCAATGTTACTTCGATGTGTGTTATCTTCGAAAGGCCTTTCACGATAGAGACCAATTGCTTTTCAGTCAAACAGTTGAAACTCGGACAGTACCAAAACAGCGGTCCAACTTACAGACCAGTATCGTTCTGATTTCCACGTGTTTTAGAAATGATTCGACAGGTCCCGGCTTTTTGGAGTTTCTGCCTTGTAGGATACAAAGATCACCTCCTAACCGCCGATCTACAAGAAAGATTCTATCATTAAAAAACGTTCTCCTGTCGTGGTAGATAGTGCTGAAGAAAAATACACTGACGTGCAAGTGTAGAGGCTCAACGTTAAATAGGCCTGTGTCTTTCGAGTTGTTTTGTATTCTACAATTCTGAAAGATCCATCCAAAGCAGTTGTTCTTTCCTTGAATAATACTACCACCAGAAAGCGAGATTTCTGCTCAACTATCTCTTATGTATTTTCCATTAAACTCGGGGATTCAATTTATTCGAAGATTCTGGCATAGGTATAAATTATTAATGACCTTTGGACCATATATCATGCATATTACTTCAGTTAAGATCAAAAGAAAATACGCAGTGCGTCGATAATTTTCCTTTCTCATCAATTATTGATCGACTTCTGATCTGCTTGTCTGATTAAACGTTCTTGACATATTGTCAAATATGGCGGACATGAAGAAGGCGCAGCTTGCGAAGCGACGAGAGGACTGGGGGCGAATCAAAGATTTCCTCTGCTAAGAGACGCAGTTGTTAGGACAAGAAAGTTAGCTTCTGCTACTGTTTATAGCCTCAACAAAACAATCTGCTCTTTAACCAGAACAACGTTATAATTACCAGAATCTATTCTTGGAAAACACAAAACAATCTCGACTTTTATTCACACTTGACTTTTCATTAAATTTGTATTAAAATAGAGTTTTTATTTGCGAAAATTCTAACACCAACAAAACACAAGCTCTCACACTCCCTCGTCGTCTGTTTGATCGCTGTCGTTATAGACAAATGCCATGGTGACAATAAGTCTATTAGCTACTCAAGGCTTTACATAAGCGTTGTGAATTTTATCTTGGATGTGAATTTCATAGAATTTCTGTCTCTATTATTCTGCTGTCAACAACGTTACCGTAAAATTGAAATCAAGTAAAAGACGATCCGGCCTCCGCTTTAAATATACAAGCAAAACACTGAAGCAGTGACCAGCTATACGTCTCAGCTTCATTTGCCTCTGGGAATAGAGTTATGTAAAGAGGACATGCTCCATTCTCTCCCAGTATTGATTTCAAAACCAGCAAGTTAGTGGGTGTACATTATTTTCTAAAACGCGTTACGGTTATCCTGAGTTTCTTGGTTTTAAATCACTTTTATTATGTCAGAAACCAAAATTAGCCGTACTTTACTTAAGTTTTGTGGCTAGGTAAATGGAAATGTACTTAAATATACAAAAAAACATTAGATCTATATCAATGTGAATCGACCACGCATTACGTAACATATTTCAGGAAGCAAGTCATATATATGTATATGTATATATATATTTATATATAAACGTTAAAAACAGGTCCGTACTTGAGGCGAGCTTTCGGTATAAAATTCCTTCTTTCCGAAAGCTCTCCTCGAGCAATAACCTGTTTTTAACGTTTTTATATTTCTCTTTTAACATAGGTTTTTATAGTCTGCTTTAGTTTATAGATAGATAGATAGATAGATAGATAGATAGATAGATAGATAGATAGATAGATAGAAAGATAGATAGATGCCGAGCCTGAAGATCGCGGAAAATGCGGAAAACTTAAGGTACTTCAAACATCCTAGTATTTTTTCT
>JAAAKM020004371.1:0-10028 GCA_010016025.2 Alatinidae sp. Z8VKAUB7J3 | reverse complement strand
TCTCCTCTGCTTTCCAAACGTTTGGGAACAGACCTTTTGCCCATTACTCGTTGCAAATTTAGGAGCACATTTGTTTAAACCCCTGTGCGAACATAGCCCTTATTGCCTTGAGTACATTTGCTTAACTACTTCTCTGTTCAATTATTATCCGCAGGACACATCAATCATAGAATTGCAGAAGAAATCTCCTCACAACATAACTCTATATACACAACACGATAAACATTAAGAACTGTAAACATAAAGTCCCACATGACCAATTACCAGCATAGACCAATTTATCACCAACAAGGGAGAATTTAAAATGGATGATACTTTTAAACTTTCAATGGGCTTTGGACTGATGTACGGGCCGGAGGGCAATGTTTCCTTGGTCAAGTCACATGGCGCAGAGATGCTGGTCTCCAATTGCGTTGAGCTGGGTGTCGATTTCCACCGGTAGATGATTTGGAGTTAAATGTGGCGACTAGAGAAATAAAACTATGTTAGCATGGGAGGCAACCGAGCTCAGTTTGCAGAGCACACGCCGCGAAAGCGTGGGTCACGGGTTCCATCCCCGGTTGTGACATATATTCTATTTCGATAGAATCAACTTAGATTTACAAAACTAACAAATTTGTGGAGTAAGGATTTCGTAAAGAGTGGAAAGCGAATACGTAGAGTAAGGTTCATATATCCATCATGACGAAACGGAAAAAAATACTTTGCAGTTTCGATGTGACCTTTAAGGAGATTTATCCGGGTTTTCTATCTAATTAAATTTTAACGCCCAAATCCATTCGCCATCTGTTTTGATTTATCACGAAATTAACAAAGGGGTTTAGTTCAACGCTAGGATATATACGCCTCGTCAACTTGGTTGCGATCTAAGAGGGTTTGAGTTCGTTAACAAAGCTTTTGTGGGTACGGCTGTTTACTTTTAATTCTAATAATAAGGTATGCAGTCGCAAGCTTGCGGTGATTTTATAGTTTCGATATATGTTTATAATCAGGTGAAGGATGAAGAGGGATAAACGAGTATAAAACATTATCCAATGGATTTATTTGTGGATAACCTGACTTATTCAAGATTACTTTTATCGTAGACAGAGAGTATTTGACGCTAAACGTTCGGGCGTTTAACGATATAAATAGCACACTCCAATTCTAAAGAAAAGGAAAGGATTTATCTAAAGTTTCTAATGATTAGGCATGCAGTTGCAAGCTTGCCTTGTTTGCAAAGCATTAATGGAGCATGCAATCAGATTTTTAGATCATGCTAAAGTATGAAAGTTGAAAAGCTTTTAGGTCAAAGGGTCTAAAGGTCAAAAGGTCAAAAGGTCAAAAGGTCAAAGGGTCAAAAGGTCAAAAGGTCAAAAGGTCAAAAGGTCAAAAGGTCAAAAGGTCAAATGTCAAAAATTTGTTTTAACTTTTAGAATTAAGAAAAAAAGCAAAACCTATTTCCTCTTCAATTCATGCACTGTGACTGAACTCTAGTTTGTGTATTAAATAATTATTCTAAACTGGATACATGTACATTCTTTTAAAATTGTCAAAAGGAAGGTTAGGAAAAAGTGATTGTTTTGAAAACTCTGAAAGTGAGAATTGTCCTTTGGTTAAAAGAAATTAAACCTACAAAGGACATGTAGTTGGTGAGCTACCTCGCAGATTTTAGGGTAGAACACTTTACTTTTATGAAGTTTGAGCTAGAAAATATGAAACATAAAGATAAGACGAAGAATGAGAGCGTTGTCATGAACGACAGAGGGAAGATATTCGTTAACGTTTCATGGTTTACAGTGTCAAATAAACATTTTTGCACAATTCCAACTCCAAACACGTATTATTATAAGTAAATGAGGTTAAGGCCTGGAATTTTTGTACATTGTGAGCATAAGTGGATACTTCAAAACCCATTAGTCTAACCTTGATAGGAAGCGCTGGTTTTTCAGAAAACATGATTGAAATGTAAGAAACATTTATGGTGTGGTCCAAAAGTGTGTTTGTTATACAAAAAGTCTGTCAAAGCCTCTTGCAGCCCTCAGCAGTCTGCTATCTAGTACCGGATATTTCATAACTTTTAACTGTTCTAGGACTGCAAACGTTCTGAAGCAGTACCTAATTTCAAAAAGGTATTTAATCTTATACTTACTACACCCTGGTGTGGAGCCAGCTTTGTTTATGAAGCCGTAGTTGTCTCCTCCAATGCGGAGAAAGTAGACTGGAGCTGCAGCAGCTTTCTAAGTTTGCGGCGCTAAGCGTATTTAGAACTTCGGAAGATATTAAATGTTGGCAGTTTCTAGTTTTATCTAAACATATATTTCAAAATTTTGTTTAATTAAAGACCTAATCTTCGTTAAAGCATTCTTGCCTAATCCAAAGCGATTCTTTCTGGAAGGATATAACATAAAAAGTGTCACCTTTGGCACTTACTTTCCGTCGTTGTTCTACCGGCTTTCTTTGTAACTGTTGTTGCTATGCAACAAGGGGCTCGCTCGGTCTCTGGATGCGTGAACTTCTGTAAAAATCTCATCTGTCTCAGGGAATATGCAGAAATCCAATGCAGCTATACATAGTTAGTTTGGAAAAGGGCAAATGGTACTAAAATGTGTTTTCTTATCTTGGCGAACTTTGACCCCCGTTTGATTTATCTTGTTTAGAATGCAGTACCTTTTGGTACTAACTATGCAATCCTTACAGTTTTAGCTCCTTTGACGCTACAAACCGAGACTTTAGGTCAAGAGAGAGTTGACAAGTGGTAGAATAAAGCAGAATAAAAGAGGTATTATTGCACGTGTCGGCACACTTTATTCGAATTAGTCATTCTGGTAAATGCCTTTGACGCACATTTATTAAACCAAGACTCTATTTATGGGTCGGTATTGGAAAAGAGTTTATTTAAAGAGATTTGGATGCACGAGCAGGCACACTTCACGAAATTGCAGGTCGATGCTGCTTTCCCCCTCTTGAAAACAGTTCTGTACACATAGTTTGCAACTTCCTGCTGTAGACGATGGCATTCAAAATATCCAATACTGTTTATAAAGTATAATTATTATTTTGTATGCAAAGTATTAACGTACAGTGCTTACTAATTTTGAAGTTGTACATAAATATTAAGCAATACTCGACCCTCAATCTACAAATAGGCTACTTAAGTGATGTTTAGGGTTGTGCTGATTGAGTAACTTCTTTTGCTTAAGTTTCAACATTACGTTATGGTGGCAAATCATTTAGAATGCCTTCGTCTGGTCATTGCAAAAGGTTAAACAAGGATTCAAGACGGCTCAACAAGAACAGAACATTATCCGATGAGAATACCATTTTGTAGACAAAGTGAGTTATTCATGATTACGTAAATCGTATGCGGGCTCTATTCAGCGGGAATATGTTCTGCGTGTTACGTCACAAATGGCAGACCAGTCCTGAGGAGGTGAGAGCATTTATCTAAAGTTTTCTAAGCATTAAGAATGAAGGCTTGCGCTGATTTCAAAACTTTAATAAAATAGCAGAAGGATTTAGCTTATGCCAACATACGAATGTTGCAACGTTTTGTGGGCATGGGAAAGGGTAACTTTTAGAATTAGGCAAAGAGTGCACTCCGAAATTTAACATCCATTTCTCCCCAACGCATTCTCTGTACGTAAATACTAGCTTGTGCAACAAACTTTACTTAAACCTGATATATTTATATGCTTTAAATATTGCACTAAGAAAGTTTCAGAAAACGGTGATTGCTTCAAAAACTGACTCTTTAAAATTGTTTTGAGCTTGTAAAACTAAACATCCACCATGAAGATATAATGGGGGAGATACCTCGAAGATTTACTTTATGAAATTAGTAAATTTCCCCCTTTAGTAGCACAAAAAGCATTAAAAGCTCAGAACGAAACAAACTAGATATGAAATATAGTCCTCTCTTCGTTCTCTCTACCTTTGTCATTATCATTACTGCCATCATCACCTGTTATTCTTTTTCTTTATCTTCGTTAACATTATGCAGGGGTGCCGGTATGATCGGCATCAAAACTTCAGCAGCATCATTATCTCATCATTATCATTACTGTCATTATCATTATCATCATTATCATCATTATCATCGTCGCGGTCGTCGTATTCGTGTAGTTATAGTCAATGGCATTTAATGAATGTCTTATTTTAATGTAGGATCATTAAATAATGTGGAGTAAGGACTGAACAAAGCAAAGTTACAAACAATATTTCGCAATCCCTGGTTTATCAGCAAAGAGCCAGCAAAGAGACAGTAAAGGTACAGCAAGAGACAGCAAAGAGACAGCAAAGAACACTATAACTCGAATCATGCTTTCAATTTTAGTAGTTCTATATATATTATTTGAGATGTTACATTTTCGACTTGTGTCATTAACATATTCAATCATGGTCTTACTGTAAAAGAAACTTGTTGCTTAAACAAAAATGGAGCTCCTCAATGAGCATAGCGAAGTAAAACTTCAACTTTTCTTCATTCATGGCTAACGTGTCAGTTGATGTCATCTTACTACATGACGATGTTTCCTGTGTTGTTTGGAGGTATTGATAAAATTGAGGGATTGCACAGTGTGGCAACACATAAGAATTCACTAGTCACGCGTCACGTACCTCTTACTACTTGTCCGGTTCACATTCCTTCGTTCTTGGTCAGCATGGCACTCTTCGTAAGCTTTATACAGACTTGTTAGGTTTCAGGGAATAACTGTCGTGGAAAGTAGATCTATGTGTAATCATAAAAACCACATTTTAACGTTTGGATTCATATCGTATTTTCTCCGAATGGAATTGATACCTGATAGAATGTCACAAAAATATGTTCTCAAATGAAGTAAATCTCAACTTTTAACCAAAAGGAAATAACAATGGTATACGATGCACAAAATATTTTGCAGTTAGAGTTTACTTTTCAATCACCTTGAGTTGGCTAGATTATGAGAATAAATCACACTAAACGTTTTCCTTGCCTTGCATATCTCATCACGACAGACTTTCACGGATATGCTTATCCCTGCAAGTTTGCAACCATTGGGAAAGACTAATGCTTCTGATACATCCTTCACTGCAGCCTTAGATGCAATAATCAGAATACTTTTAAGTATGGCAAGGCATTAAAATATACGAGCTACTAGAACCGGAAAATTATGATGTTGAAACAGCTTTCGTTATTATGCTGTTACCACAGTTGCCAATGAAATGGTGCTCACTTTGGTTGAGTTTTGTTTGAATTTATTAATACGCCTGCCCACATATGAACAACTTAAAACCAAGAAACATGACCCAGAAATAGCAACTTCAATTCTAGTGATATATTTAGAGCAACTAATCAAATTTCGCCACCATATATTGAAAATATTTGTGTTCCAATTCTTAATATAATCTTTATTGGGTTTTTTGATAATGTTTGGTACTGCTGTTAACTGTTTTCTATGAAGTGAAAGATCTTGGCTAACCACTGGCAGACATTGTTCATACAAATCAACATGATATTGCCAAAAATAGCCCAGAATTATCCTGAAGGGATCAGTGTGGCATACTATGTTTAAAAACCTAAAAAACTGCGGTAGAGGTCACCTTGTTACCATACCAACATAGGTTCCCTTCAACAATCACGACGGCACAGCGATCTTTGAGGCAAACAATTTCCGCTTTAATTTTAACTACGATGTTAAACATTTTCTTCATCGGTACAATACCTGATGTTTAAAAAGATTTTTAATAGAGATTCATAAACAAGATTAAGCAAATGGGTGCTTTTAAGCAATAACACAGATGTTGCTCTTTGCAGGCTGATTTTTCCTTCTTCGTAAGATAGTATTTAGCGCACGATAACATTTTTCCTGCGGAAAAGTTTTTCGATATGACGCGCCTGTTCAGATTTCCTCCATGATAATTTTTTATGCACCTCCGAGTTCTTTGAAAGAAAGCAACCATGTTTTAGCTGAAAATAAAACAAAGACTGACATCTCATTGTGGCAGGCAATGAGTATAATGGGCAGAGTGAATGCTCATCGCCAAGGCATTGTCACTGAAACCGTCTTAGACACACCTTGCTTGAAATCCTGAATGTCTTTTCATTAAATGGATAGATGGACTGGCCACAAAAGATGAATTCGTCATGAAGATCATATTTAAAGGCATGATAGAAGTACAAAGCTCTCTTTAAACCAAGAACTGCATCGAGAAGGAGTCACTTCGGATATGAATGGATAACTAGAACTCAACATCAAGATAAATTCAATAACTACTCGAACGGTAAGCCTTATTCAATTTTCTCCGTATACTTACAGTAAAGTTAGCTTACACTGACATCAGCCATGTCCGTTACATATTCTGCTAGTTTAATTTCCAGCTATATATCGTTGCTTATATATGTGTACTTTATTTTATTCGTTTGCCTCGCTCTATTTAATCTCTTGTCATGTACTTTAATATAGTTGCTCGTATACATTGATAACTGTTGACTACTTCAACTAATCGATTGGACTCCGCCTACGTGTTTCAAATTAAAACGTAGTTGAAACCCTAGAGGTTAACAGGCATTCAAGGCAATACATTTCTCTTAGGCAGGAAGCTGTTCCTTTAAAAAATCTCAGTTGTTTGTATCTAGATATAAAAGTGGGAGTGATAAGCACCTGAAATCGCCAATCCTCGCGCTAAGCACGTGTAAAAGTGCTTTGTACTGACGGTTGATTAATTTGCTCTGTCATTAGCAACGAAGAGAATTCTTGTATGCTTAATAGTTGCCCTTGGTTATTATCTGTCTGGGAGCAAAATCCCATCAATTAGTTCATTCGGATGGTATGACCTTACAACAGACTTGACATTCTTCACGAAAAGTAAGAAAGATTGACAATGTAGTTGTCGATGCCTTTATTATATCAACAGGCATCTTCATGCTGTCTGGAGTCTACTTTTTAGACCTAAATTTGCAATAACCACAAGGTGTTAGCGGAAGGCCATACTCAGATAGTGAAATCAAACTAACAGAAGATTTTGATCGCTTCAATTTTCTTTTCTGTAAACCGTCTTTAGATATCAAGGTCATAGCTCTCTTCTGCATCTTGCTTTCAAAATCTCTCTTCCACTTCATTTCCTTTCCTTTGTTCACGGTATGTCTACAGCGTGATTTATTTTAAACAATCCCAAAGTATTTTGTTTCTTTTCTGCAATGTTGGAGACGTTGAGTCGTACTTGTCTCTGTGTTTCATATTTTAGTAAATAAGGTTCAAGCAAACTACAGTTTATGTATGTCCACAATATCTACATTAATAGAGGTACATCAAATTCAAATAGTTTCTAATCTCGCTGTCTGTTGCTTCTGAGCTAATGACACAAATGTCGTCAAACTTCTACCCAAGCATCATTAAATGTCTACTTATGGCACGCTTATATTTTACGGTGAATAGTAATTAGCTAGGTACAAATGAAAAGACCTCTATGAAATGTATTGTAATCTACCTATAACTTTGGTATCCTGTTTTGAAATATGAACTGACCACGTTATTCGGGCACTCGACCAGATCCTCCATATACAAAAACCTTGAAGATGAATTGCCAAACATTGGCGACCTTGATTGCTGCAAAACAACAGATTTACGTCAGTCCTATCTTGAATTGGACTGGCTTCTGTCTTCATATTGTCCTGTATCCCCAACGTACAATAATTGAAATAGCAGTTTTGACTGACCTGTGTACCAAAGCATTGGCTAACCAGGCTACATTTTTATACTCTAGACCTTATTGTGGCAAGTAGCTCCTAAAATTTATAGTTCCTAAAATTTAACAACTTAGAGTTCCTGACATATACCAGGAGCAGAAAATGGTAAAAATGCAATCTGGCACTTCCTAGTATGTTTTGGATGCCACATACATTAAGCATAGTAAATCCTGTTTACTAACCTCTATAAGTTACATTAATGGGAATGTTTGCTGCTGCATGCCAAGGAGGTCTGTCAACTGTCATGATGAAGCTCGGCATTTTAAAAAACCCATACGTTTTTGAATATCCCATTTGCTCAGCCATCATATACTGCACTGTGCAGAAGAATCGAGATCTGGAATGATTTACCACACTTCAAGTCCTAACAAATAGAGTGCCTTAAAGAACCAAAGCAGTACTTTAGATCTCAAAAAAAGTAGATTCGTAAAGTTCACAGACTATTTGAAAAGTTTCCTTATACTCCTCGACTGTTTCCTACGTCTAATTCAGATTGTGTGATGTATTTTGGAATTCATGAGTGGAAGGGTTGAAAATCTTCCTTATTACTATACTTAAAAATACAATGTTATAAATCATCAATCATATTACTAAATCTGTACCGCAGTTGACATCGTCTTAATAACAACGTTTATCATCATCTTTGATACCATCGCCATCTTGGTCACCATCGCCATCTTCTTTACCTCAATAGTACTATAAGAGCCTTGAATCGACCTTTACATACAACTTCGTTACACTTTCTTTCGTTTCTCATTATCTCAAATGATATTAGCCTGACCATCATCTTCAAATGCAAGGCCGACCATAGAGGAGGCAGGGGGTACATGTGCCCCATCATTTTTGCAAAAATAAGTTACTATTTCTTAAAACCGGTATGAAACCCCATACAGGAATTGTTACTTGAATGGTATTAAGTGATATACTTGGGATATTTGTTTTAAGTCATAACAAACAAGATTTTTTTAATATAAAGCAAAGATTTTATGTTATGATCATCAGTTTATGTTGGGATCTCGTTTAGGCGTTTCTTATGCCAGCACTTTACATTTCTCCTACATCAGAACTTTTGCCAATGGTCTTAAAGCGAATAAAAAACCCTGGCAGCATGAGGCCGTAAGATTCATCCACTTTCCCTTTAACCCAAACGTCTAATCTTCTGTAAATCCCTATTACCACAAGACGATTACCCACAATACAAGGCTGCCCGCGATGAGTTGCATGATCTTCATACGAAGCAATGAATCTTGGAATATGAACTCTGTCTACCTCTAAACTCTTTCATTAGGTTTAAGCAACAACGAATCAGCACCCTGAAAGACTTAACTATCAAGAACTTGTCAAGATGCAGTTATAGAATCTTAAATTGAGTTAAGTGCCAAGTTTTATTAATTAATCTAGAAACGGTTTGAATACGCCTTTTTGAACATTGCCTTATACAAACAAGGTATCAGTCGGCATTGTTGCAATACAGTCATTCTTTACAACAATTATATGCCTATAATGAACGTTACGCAACGCCATTCAATATGCAAAGAAAGCGATATTTCTATAGGGGTAGCTGGAGAAGGGGAGGGGAACCAAAGTCAACTGTTACATATTTCCCAACGACTGTACTTATAAAATTGCTTTCTGAATTCTCGTTAACATCCAAATACTCTAATTAATCGATTGGTGGGGAGTTTGCTTAGTGTAAACTTAATTAATCACAGGTGTCGATTTTAAGGTAGTCCTTTTGATAGTACACATCCCTTTAAAAGGCTGTTCAGCAATACGAAACTGCGTGACAAGGAATATTTGGTAGTACCGCGATGAAATCGGAACTTATAGAGTCAAAACTAAGAGGGACACTTTCTTACCTGCTTTGCACTGTCAGTGCTTCAGTCAGACACCACTTGTCAAAGCCTTTTTTATCACACCTTAACAGATTCCTCACCTTCATCTTCAGAACATATTGTGTGGCCAACAGCTTCCGTTTCGTTTTCAGGAACTCCAAGATGGCATGTCAGATGAAAGATTCAGCACCTCTCTAAACTACAAAGTGGCCTTGTCGGTCCTGCAAGTGTCTTAGCTTAGGTTGGTACTTAACTTGTAGTTAGTGCCCAATATAAACTTGATGTAAACTGCGACAATGCCATACAATGACAGAGCTCATGGACTATTTATCTTATCTTCTCGGTAGAACTAAAATATTTCTTGCTGCTTTGAAAAAAGATGTAGCCTCTATGAACTACGGAAACTTTGTAAACTTTACATGGAGAAAGTGGTGTACCTCAACGCTTTGTATCTGGCAAACGATTTTTCGACGGATGATACCAAT